>VRLP01006559.1:0-27667 GCA_009660295.1 Lophius piscatorius
ATGAATTGGTACGTTAAATCATATATACACCAAATATGCTCATATCTGTCTTGGGGTGCTGGAAGTTTGTCAGAGGTATTGCGGGACACCCAAACTCCTTGAATGTGTCCTGTGTGTTCCGAACCACAATAACCTTTCAGAATCTAATAATACACTAGCGCAAACTCAGGAAGTCTGGCCGCCACCGCATGGCATCGCTATCTTTTATAAAACCAGCACCTAGCTATAGATTCCTCCATATGCTCAAACCCCTTGAGTAGATGGGCTCTTAATTAGAGGAGCAGCTGCTTGCCCGCTAGCAAGCTAGGATAGCAGCACAGGTGACTTAACTGAGCAGTAGCTACAGTATGTGCGGCCTGATTTTAGCCTCCCTCTCCCTTACCATGGGTGCATGACAGAGGGAGAGAGAGAGGGACTGGTGTGTGTCAGCGAGTAAGTGGGAGATGCTGCAGCGTGGAGCAGGCCTATATAGGATACTTACCCCAGTACATTGAGGACAGTCAGCAGGCAACAGAAAATGTGTCTGCAAGTGGGGCAGCTATTTCTACTGTTTCTGCCACTCTACAAGGTCGACCATCTCTCTCATTACACTCTTCCTCTCCTTAACTCTCTTTCTTTTCTGGAACGTCCTTATACTTTTTCTCACTCTGCTCTTATTCACCTGCTTTTGTATGCTGTGCCCGGAGAGTGAAGAAGTTGGCATTCAGAACTTTTTGTCCTACTCACCTACAAGTCCGTCAGGGATTCTCCTGCCCTGGTTTCTCTCCACCGTCCGCCACTCCTGTCCTAGGGACAGTTCCTGGCCTCCACACTCAGTCACTCAAAAGAAATACAACTTTAGCTCAACTTTTCCTCAAAGTTCGTTTGATTCTACTTTGTCAGGTCTACCTTGGAACTTGGGGTTCCTTGTGGGAGTTCCAGGTCCAAAAAAGGAAATTTGATTTGCAGGAGTACATACCACTACAATCCCTGTAAATTTAAAGTATTGTTGGTCTCACCTGATTGCTTGCACTAATTTGGAGTTCAAGTTAGACAACAAGTTAGACGACGGTTTTCAAAGTAATTGAATGGACCATTCATTTTTGGACACACCTACATTCATCATTCCTCTTACAGAAATGTGTCTTGCTCTTCTACATTATGAAACTAAAAAAAAAGCCTCTGAGGCACCAAATATACTAGATGTAATTTCAGTTT
Source organism: Lophius piscatorius (assembly GCA_009660295.1). NCBI lineage: Eukaryota > Metazoa > Chordata > Actinopteri > Lophiiformes > Lophiidae > Lophius > Lophius piscatorius. The sequence goes on from VRLP01006559.1 coordinate 1,198, forward strand.
TTCCTCTGAATCAAATGATTACAGCAATAAATCAGTGAGAATGTTAGGAGAGAAAGGAAGACTGCATCGACTAAAGGCAGCTTATAGCTTTTTCTTAAAAAAGATCATTTAAATGACAATGTTACATCAAGCTCAACCATTGAAAGTCTAAATTTATGTTTTGTATTGTGAGGTTGACCCCTTGTAAGTCACAGAATTAGTCTTTAGATGTGTGCACAACAGGGAAGTATTTTAGGACCTTTTAAGAAAAAAAGGGATGCAAAGTCCGACCAGACATCAAGTTTAGAAAGAGAGCCAAACAAGATTTAAAATGTAAGCCAACCCCCATTTTTCTATCCCAAACTTAAAGATTGCTGCACTTTCTGTCTCTGGGCCAAAGTAGAGATTGAGTGAAAAGGAAACTAAGAAAGAGTAGGCAGAGAGAAAAAAGAAGGGGGGTTGAAGAGAACAGATGAGAAGCTATTTTATGTCCCTCAGAGACTCTTAAAAGATGGAGGTATGGTGGCTGTTTCAAAAGTTTTTTCGAGGGGATTGAATCGATTGAGATTGCTTTCTTTCAGCGAGCTAATTTCATGGACGTTCTTAAATGGAACATTTTATGATGGGAATCAAAGCTCCTGATGTTTAGCTCACTCTTGTTCTCCTTCTCGCCCTGTCGTTCTCACTCTCATCTATGTCATTTTCAATTCCCAGTAGATTTATGCAAGTTACTTTTTTTTTGTATTTCTCCCCTGGCTTCGCAGTCTACCCTCTCTTCATTCTTCCCTACTTAGATGCCTCTGAGAAGAATGAGGAAGCGGAGGAATAGTTGAAGGGTCTCTCTCGTCTGTTTGTTAGGATATTAAGTTTGAATGTAGACCATGCAGATTCTTCTCCCTTTGTCGTTTTATCACGTTTTCTCCTCTCACCTCGTCAAAAGAAATATACTCGGGTAAGAATGAGCCATTTCATGTGCAAAGGAATAATCTCTTTAGAATAGATAGGTCATTTCATATAAAGAGCATCTAATCAGGTCAGGTGTGGAGTCCAGGTGTGTGTGCACGAGTCTCTATTGAATGGGGGAAATTATGCACTGTTTTTCTAAAATTCTGCACCTTTTTAAAGCCATTATTATGAACAAAACAAAATATGTATAGCAATGTTAATAATATAATAATAATGATAGTCATACATTTTAAGGTTAGTAATTGGGTCAGGTAAGTGGGTTTTGCGGAGGGACCATCAATGTTTTCATAAATGGAAGGAAAAAAAGCTGTAGGACAAATATCATACAGTCAGAGGCTGATGTTGTTTGTATGAAACAATTAATTTAACAATTATTTTATAGGAAAATCTGCACTATTTGTCTTTGAAAATTAAAAACTAACTAAACAATTGGACTATAATGCATAAAAGCTTAGTTTTCAATGTTGAGCTTTTGGTCTGATTAGCAGATATTTCAGTTTCTATTAGGGGTGGGAGATATGGCCCGAATCATCTATGACATTTAGTGTAATTTGTATTAAAGGAACAAAATATGTAATCAAATGTTCTTTCTATTCCATTTAAAAAATTACATCACCATATGGTACTGCACTTCATCACATTAGATTTTTTCTCCCTGTATGAAAACTTCAGGATAAACTTCCTTGCCTGAGACATGACTTGAGTCAAAAACAAGCCTAAAAACAATACATTTACAATATCCCCTTTAAGGCTCTAAATATAAACAAATCTCTAAATTATTAAGGGTTTTAATTTCCCAGGAGCAAATGAAGACCAGTCCGACAATGTATCACAACAATAAAAAAATTGGAGGTGCATTTCAAACACGAATGTCTTACGCTTGTGTGTGATAATCAGTGTTGTGACCAATCTCTTACCATTCATGGAAGCTGGATTCACAAGAAATTGTGAGAATTTTGATATCATAAGATTACACGCAAATCGCAAACAAATGCGTACTCACAACAGCTTTGGATCATAAGCAAATCTCAACTATGCTATAGCTAGTTCAGCTACACTGCAGTTCCATTATTATGTATAATAACAGAGGTTAGAATGCTAAAAAGAGCTGTCAGGTTGTGTCCACGTGTGACTCTACAAACAACATGAGGTTGAGATGAGGTTGACACATGGTCGTTTGTCTCCATGTGTTGACCCAGCGATGAAGTGGCTCCAGCTTCCTATAACCCTGCAGAGGATAAGGGGTTGAATGGAGGAACTGATGTGTTTTGTGCATGTATGGGTGTATGTATATTTAGACATCACCTGGCAGTAGGATTCTTATGCTCTTATATCTTGGACTTGAGAATAGAGCAAGTTATCACAGTACCGTCTTTACTAACTAGTCATCACTGGTAAAATAACCACAACTTAAAAAACTCTGTTTTTATCAGTTTGATATAATTGAGCGATACATCCATTCAAGGTAATTTAATGGGAGTTAAAAGGTAGGTAAATTCTGTGGATTTCTTGACATTGACATTGTGAAGTTAATCATCGTACATCAAAATGGCCACCAGGACAGCCAACTGGGATGTAGAATCAGAGACAGCTCCATTTTGTTTTGCAATTTTTCCATTAACATTCTGTTATTGATGAATGCTCCTTTATTAGTCACATACAGTCATACACAGTACAACATAGGGAAGACCTTTCTCTGCATTTGACCCAACCCTAAGGGAGCAGTGGGCAACTCCCGTTAAGCGCCCGGGTTCAACATTTTGGGTTCATGGTCTTGTTCAAGGACCTGACGGCATGTAGACCTGCTGGTGCTCTAAACGGCTTCCATTCGATCCTCCAATTGGGAGACAGCCTTCTACCAATCTCAATCTATTAGGTGCTTTTCAAAAAAAAAATCGCAAAATGAATAACTGTGAATATATTACAGGGGTGGGGATGAGCTTTTCGCTAGAGATGGATAATAATTTGAGAATATTTGAATTTTTTGTCAAAAATTGTTCTCCTTTATATTTACCAGCACCTGGTAGTTATGTGGTACTATCACCAGCAGGGGGTGATTGTTTCTTTAGCAACCGCTGTTGCAAACGCTAGAGTAATAGAGTGTTCTTATTTTTTATAAGAACACTCTATTACTCTATTGCAGTGTTACCACCAACACCGGGTCTGGAGCCATCAGGAAACATGAGAGAAGTCAGCAACTACACAGCTATGAGATTAAGTCTATGATAGAAAACTTGATTTGCTCTCTTGAAGGTTTAATAATAATAATAATAATGATAGTAATAATAATACATTTAATTTATAACGCACTTTTCATTGGGATCAAAAAGATAAAACCATCAATAAAAAATATAATAATAATTATATAAAAATATGACCAAAAAGCAGCAATGTTAATTAAAAGTTATAGGTTCTGCTGAAAAGAGAAAGTCCTTTTTAAATGTGTCAGTCGTCTGTGGATCCCTCAGATGGTCAGGGAGGGCCTTCAACAGACGAGGGGCAGCAGAACAGAAGGCCCGATCACCCATGGTGCTGAGCTTAGTCCGGGGAAGGAGGAGGCGGTATGAGTGGGTAGAACGGTGGGATTGTGTTGAGGTTAGTGGGTATGAGTACTTCTTTTAGGTAGGGGGGTGCGTTACCATGGATGCACTGGTGAGTGAGGAGAGAGATCTTATAATCAATCCTGGTGGAGATGGGAAGCCAATGAAGGGAATGAAGAACGGGGGTGATGTGTTCGTGTTTACGAACTCTCATCAGGATCTTTGCAGTACTGTTTTGAACATACTGTAGTCTCTGAAGACTTTTATCAAGGATCCCGATGAGAAGTGCGTTACAGTAATCAAGTCTGGAGGAGACAAACGTGTGGACCAGCTTTTCAGCATCACTCAAGGTGAGTGAAGAACGGAGTTTGGAAATATTTCTGAGATGGTGAAAGATCTTGCAGATGTCTTTGATGTCGGATTCATAAGTGAATTGAGGGTCGAATCTTACGCCGAGGTTGGTGACTGATGAAGAGAATGTCGTGACCAGAGAAGGTAATACTGGTTATGGAGGAAGACTGGGTCTGATGTGGGGTGCCGATTAAAATTGCTTCGGTTTTGGAGCTGTCCAACTGGAGAAAGTTGTTTTTCTTCCACACTTTTATCTCCTAAAATGTTGAAAAATGGTTGTACATCTCAGACGTGATGGCTGGGTTTGGTTTGGGTGGTCAGTAGATTAGTAGTTTGGTCATGGAAAAAGGGGGCTTACAATTAAATACCAGGCATTCAAAAGAAGAGATCTCTGGCAGGGGCAGTGGAGACAAGTCCAAATCACTGCGGTAGATAACAGACAGACCACCACCACGACCAGTGCAAGTCGTGCAGTTTAATAATGAAAATCATAAAAGAGTCTTCTTGTTTGTTCATGCCATAAAGCTGCAACATGTAATATCATGGTTGGTCATGTCACTTCTTGTGTCCTATGCCTAGATTACATTTCAGATTGATTCTTCTAGTTTGCCTTTTTTCTTGGGTTCTTGTCATCAGGGGAAATTGATCCAGCTTGTTTGGGGAAAGGAAGGTCTGGCCTGCCTTTAATTAAACGCTACCTATTGCTTTGCACAGTTGTGACACAGCTGACCCCCTGTTGAGAGAGTGCTTCTAAGAGTAGGTGGGCTTACACGAAAAGCCTAATACCGAATAGATTTGGAAAAGAAGACAAATTAGAGGGAAAAGGCTGTATGTAAACACCCCTTTCCGAATGAGAAGGCCATCTCTGAATAAGATTTCATTCCTCTGAAGGAGGGTACTCTTAGTCCTTTTGGAAAGACTCTCTGAAAGGCAACTACTGCATATAAATAGTGCTTCGGTGAGTACGTTATTGGCCGCTCTACTCACGTGTACGATGTCGGCTTTAAATGATCTCGAGGCCACAGCAGAGAGTTTATTTTGAATGCAAACTCTCAAAAAATTAAGTGGTAAAATGAACTCTCCAAACACGGCCAAGAAAAGCTGGGATAGGCTCCAGTCCCTGCGAAACTGAACAGGGTAAACGTTTAAGGAGTATGAATGAATGTCTATGACCCGGATCTGGGATTTTAGGATGAAGTGCCTGATGAGTTGTTTACTGCTTTAACCTTACAGATTATGTTGAGGTTAACATGTCTGCAGACCACCTTTGCGTTTTATGCAACAATAAAAGCATTCATATAAGAGGAGGTAGACCACTGTGAAAGTCTCCACCACCGGTGGATCTTGCTTCTCAGAACAGAAAGCGAATGATGCGACGTTTCGGTCTTTAACGTTACGTCGGATGATATTCATGTTAACGTGACATAACTGAGTCCACCACACAACACGGCCTCGCTAATAACTTAATGTTTGCTAATGCCGTAATCATGTAACTTCCGTAACAAACACTCAAACTGCGCAGAGAAACCAACAACTTCTTTCACTCTCTTCCTCCCTTGTGTGTCCAGTGTAGAAGTAAACCTGAGTTATTATCAAGCTGTTTCTTCATTAGGAGCCAAACCTATGATAGAACTCATCATCTATTAGAGGCTTTTGCGCTCATCACACAGCTGGTGGCAGCTTTCCTGATTGATGTACTGCGTATGTAAACACTGTTTCCGATGAGATCACTGCCTACGTAAACAGTCAAACAAGATCCTTCGGATTGATTTCATTCTCAATGTAGAAAAGTGTCCATGTACTGTAAACCTAGCTACTGTCACTGCTTTGACTTAAAGAATCACCCTGGGGCTGGGGATTCCTGAACCAACATGTATAATGACTTATATAATGTGAGCCTGTGTCGTCATTACTCTTCACATCTGCACCAATTTAAGCAGAGGGATGGCGACAATGAATGTCTACAACTCCCATTCTTGTAAACTAGATCATGTATACAGCCATACAGAGTAATGACACTGCTTAGGATAGAAAGATACAGAAAGAAAAGGGGAAGAAAGAGGAGGAGATATGGGCTGAGCACTAGAGAGGCATTTTTCTGCCCTACTTAGAGTTTTTATATATTCTTCTTTTCATGTCTGTCAGTCTGCCTGTCCTATCATCTTCCACTCTTTTCTTCTTTCAAGTTTTATGATATCTTTATTCCCTCCTTTTTGTTTTTTTCTGCCCCTCAAAAAAAACCTTATTTATCAGTCCTTCTCCCTGGACATATTCCCCCCTGACTTTGGTCCGATCTAATGATCATATTGCTCCTCCAAAAAAACGTTTTCCGGTGTTTACCGGATCTTTTCCGACCCGGTGTTTACATGCATCGACTCATCTAATCAGAAACGCTTTCTCACATGCGCAGATGATCCACACTGCCGTTCATAAGGGCGATAATACTTTGATGAGCTGGGTGCCAACTGCCAACAAGCGCCCAGTAGAAGAATACGACAAAGTAGGCAAGCGCAGAAGGGACTTTTCGTCCATCTAACCGTCCAACTATGTTAAAGTGCTGATGTACAGCAGTACTGTTTTGAAGTTGCTGTATTCAAAATGCGCGGCGCTGAAAAAAACTCAGCGGAGTATTTCGTCACAACGCTATTGCTCCCCCTCAATAACCTTTGCTATTTTTTTGAAAGGATGGGTTTAATAAGTTTCAGTCAAGGAAATGCAAACTTATAAACTTAAAAAAGCTCCCTTTTTCTACACTGAAGCATTCCAACACATTATTACTCATCCTGCTTTACAAACTGCATTGTAAATATATATTAACACCATTACCAATATCACTGTTTGATATGCTGTTCTAAGGAGTTGCACTAAAAATTTTATAAAGCCATAACATGCAAACTTTCTAAATTCAGGGCATTTGTTGAAGATAAAACATGTTGAGTTGGTATCTTCACAGGTGCTGGCAGGCAGATTTTATTATCTTGAGATAGGGTCTGCGTAACCATTTACTCCTTATTCCACTTCTGTGCTCAGCTTACTAATCTCTGCCTTCAGTCACATAGAACATGATAAATATACTCATTTACCACTTAGCAAGACATCAAATAAAAATTAACAATTATACAACCGATGGAAATATCTTATAACTAAAATTTGATTAACGTTCTGGTTGTCATAAACTGTAGCCTCAGCACTTTTATTAGGCTTATGCAATATTCATGTATACTGTACCATTTATCTTGATTATACGAAACAACTAATAACATAATAACATAAGACATTGCTGAGTCCAGTAAACTAAGCATGTGGGTGAGCCACAAGAAAAGTGCACAACAGAGATGCATACATTGAACCAGAATTCCAGCTTGGCTACCTGCATCACAACGATGGCTTACTTGCAAAGACATGTTTTAAGTCATTATGTCATTGTCATTATTGTCATTATTAAAAATGACATTTGCTTCGTTTGAGGTGGATTTGTATTTTTCTTTTTCTTTTGATTGGTGGCTCTCTGTGTCAACATGTCTTCTATTTCCAGGGCATCAAGGCGCATGGGAGCGCCACTATATCATCAAGGAGACAACAGAGTGAGTGTCTCTGTTCTAATTCACCTCACTGGACGTGACTTTGTCTTGTGTTGGCCCACCTTAATGTACGGTACTAGAATGGAGAACAGGGGGTCTTTATACTCAGGTTTGATTTATCTGCACGGCTTCACCGGCATCCATAATCGTTTCACTTTGCAATGAAAAAGAACTAGAACTTGTGTGGAACTGATACACAATATTATATCCTGGCAAATTAAAGTGGTAAAAATATACGCTATATGCGGTAAAAATGTCTTGATCTGAAAGCTTTTGGCATAAAGACGTAAAGATACATGTCATTGTGTGTATACGAAGTATGATAGGGTCACAGAATTCACTGCTAATATTGTGAAGTGAAATAATCGTGGTTGGATTAAGCCAGTTTATTTTTTAAGTTATCCATGTATGGAGGCCCCCTGAGTGAGGAATGCCACCTGCCTTGCCCTGTAGACAGGAATGCTGCCTGTGACAGTCAACTCAAATTATCTCTGTGGCCCAAGTCAGTGTAATGGAACAGCTCTGTCTGTTTGAAGTCAGTGTTAAAGCCAACATAATATTTTCTGTGGTTCAAGTTTGAGCGAGTGAATAAGCAATAATCAGCGGTAAGGATAATTTTTCTAAAATAACTTGATGGTGCAAACCGCTTTCCTTATAAGATGATTATAATTACAAATAACATGGTTTTACATTTTAAACAAGGAAACATTTTCTTTGATCTGCATAGTCTCTAGACACAGCATCAAAGTGCTTCAAATGCCAAATAAAGGATGCCTCTAACATTCCAGTTGATTTGTAAAGTATACGTCCTTTATTCATAACATGGTATTTGGCTTCATAGCAACATGACAAACATTTTTCAAATTGTGGTACGGTTTCATACTTTTGTTTGGGAGTTACATTTTATTGTTCTGACTTTTTTTTTATTGTGGAAATATTTGGACTTATCGAAATTCATCAACTTCCGGCCAGTCAAACATGAGCCTGATGTAATTTTACATAATTTTCAGTGCTTTAGGGTGTAGCATTGCACAGAAAATACTATGTTGCGAGAAGAATCCAGCAAATTGGTAAAGTGAAAGCTGAATAAAATATACTACTGACTCGTTTCTGTTCCCGGTTTCCTGCCTACCAACCTGTAATGGATAGTACTGATGCCGGGCTTGCATGATTTAGTATTAAGACCAATGACATGTGAATGCAGAGTCCCAACCTTTCTCTCCCTGTTGACGTGTGAACTTTCACCCTGTCATTGCACTATGAAGTGTATGCTGAACTGTCACACAATATACTATACTACTAACCTACTATAGTACCAACTGACCACTCTGATCTCTAACCAATCCACAAAGGCTTCACATTACATAACTAATGCACATGCGCAATCTTGGGCACAGGTATGCATTTATGCACGTCCCTGTGTGCATAAATGCATACCCACATACACACCCTCAATATGGACAAATGTAATGGTACTGGTAATGGTACGGTCTGTTTATGTGCTTTAAACCAGATTTTTATTTTTGTTTTGGCGTACTTGTCAGTGTGTGTGCTTCTCAGAAAAAGTAATAACAGTGTTTGAAGGTGAAAGCGTATAGAGACAATAAGAGCCATTAGAGGTTCATTCGTTGGCTCCATTTGCGCAAGGGCACCTATGCACTTCCATGCCTAATTTCTATATAAACCCCAGATTTGCTGGAAGAAATCCCTGTTCATCTTTGTGTGTGTGTGTTTGTGTCTGAGGGTGCATGCGGCTACATGTGTGTGTATATTGGTGATTCTTTTTTGCTCATTGGACTCCCAAAGAACTGACAGTAATGCTGTGTGGTTGTATTATTAGTCAATTCAGGGCAGGGCAAACAGAAATCAGTTAATCCTTATTTATTCAGCAAGGTGAAACCAAGTGGCAGCCATAGAAGTAAGATAACTGAAGGCAGGATAGCCTCATGATGCAGTTCTTATTATTATGTCTACTATGTTTGTCAAAACAAAGAAAAAAACCAGGCCTGTATGTATTGTAAGACACTGGTAAAACTGTAGCCAGGGGTTCATGAAGCTGCACAGTCTGTATCTGTCCTTCAGACATGAAGTCATAAACTTTGAAGTGCTTTGTGGTGCCCCATAAAAGCTGGACAGAGTAGGCTGTTATGTTTGCTACTGTAAATGTTATGAATTAATTTGAATTGTAAATACTTCCACTCTTTGTGATTAAGTCCCTTGTAAAAGGTTGAAAGGTGGGGGTGTTCCACTTTTTCAACAAAATTGGAAGAGGTAGCAGGTGGAGGATTGAAAGTGTGTGCGTACGAGTGTGTTTGCGTGTGTGTTTTTGGGTATGCAGGATTGTCCAGTGGCAAACCAAGATGAAAGATTCCTTCTCCCAGGTGAAGCTCGAATGCTGTAAAACGTGTCGTCACTATTTTGATGTGTTTTGTACATGTTTCAGTTGTCCCTCCTGAGGTTAAACGAAGGCAAGAGTGACTCCCTATTTTAAGACTTGCAACATGTGAGGGTGAATGTGTGGCTGTGTCACATCACACATTCTCTATTTCTGGTATAATTATAGTTGCCTTTTTGTTGTGCCTTCTCATCAGCTGGCAGATGAGAAGGTCAACGTGTGGGACTTTGTTCATATTTGAATTTGGTTTCCAACTAGGGATACAAGGTAATACTGGATACACCCAACTGGACACTGTATATTCAGAGGAGGATGATGTGAATATTGTCAACTTATAGAGGTTGGCAATAGTAACAGTTGTACAACATCAAACAGACCGGCAAGTAAAAAGAAAAATGTATTAAAGAGATGGTAACGATAAGAACGTGAGACCCAGTGCAACCCAATGTGAGACACAATTACGAGCTGTATACAAGTGTGTCTGTGTGTGTGTGGGAGTGTGTATGTGTGTGTGTCAGCGTGTAAAGGGTAATCAAGATGGCTGCAAGGACCAACTGAAAAAAACTACACAAAATGGCCTTCGCGGCCCATCAATGTTTTGGTATTTTGTTTAAGAAACACACATTGAAAATGAAAAACTAATGGTAATTAGATTTTTCGTTTTGAGTTACAAAAATCTAAATTGAAAAATAAGAAATTTTTTCTGAAGACCAAATAGGTATGAACAAAATTGATACGATTTCCGTTTCATAATTTGATTGAGAAACAATAATAAACGTCATTGTTTTATTTTTACAGTTTTCTGAGGCCGGATGTGGTCGTTTCCAAGGGAATGACAGAGGCGCATTGAGCATTTTCAATCATCACTTTTCACTATATTTCCACTTCCTCAACAGTGGCATTTTATTCAAAGCAATACTAAAAGCAATACTAAAAAGTAAGGTGTGGACTCTTACTCAGCTCTTCTGGCTGTTCTTGTCTGCATTACTTTCTAAGGTCTTTTAGTCTTGATAGGAAATATTTCAGCAGCCTTGAAATTGGGGTTTGTTGTCCGCTGACACACACACATACAATCAGCCAATATATTAACACCAGTTAGTGGTTCTAATGTTGTGGTTGATCATTGTATATTCTACACAGCTCGAAACTGATGTCATTCTCATGGGAAATGTTTCCACGTGTCCCATATTAACTGATTGATTTCCCTGCAGTTCGTCAAATCAGAATCATGATTTATGTTTGTCCATCTGCAGACTGTCGGTAGCTACCAGAAACTCCTGCTACATGATCCATCCTAAAACTGATGGGACACCGGTGGTTTATGGTTATAAAGATCTCAGGTTGAGTTGAGAATCCAGACTGCAGCTATACATTTCTCATGCTGGGGTTTGGTGACATGGACCGTCGCAAAATGGGATTTTGTGAATTTTCCAGCAATATGAACGCTATCCTTTACTGTTCAGACCGCGCAACAGTCATTTTAGGCTGCATTTAGCATTTAAATGAGCCAGTGACTGTTTGTAATGTTGTGGTTGATCTGTGCGTGAATTAGCGGGTATAATAGTGATTTCAGAGCTGCTAATATGTTTCCTATTTGCATCTATCCTTCAGGAGCCTAATTGGTGTGCTTGTGAATGACGACATTCGGTCTTAGCCAATGAGAAACAAAATACCTTCTTTTTTTTTTTTTTAGATATTTCTCTCATCTTTATTTGATCTTGAAATGGAAAAAAGCCTTGTTTTTCAATTTTGATTTCTTTATCTCAAAACGAAAAACTAAATTACCAATAAAATAATCATTTATTTATTCATTAATTTTCAACCGCTTATCCTGTTCAGGGTCGCAGGGGGCTGGAGCCTATCCCAGCTGACATTGAGCGAGACGCGGGGTAAACCCAGGATCGGTCGCCAGTTTATCGCAGGGCAGAAACATAGAGACATACAACCACTCACACTTACGCCCACTTCTATGGGCAATTTTAGTGTCACCAATTCACCTATAATGCATGTTTTTTGACTGTCGGAGGAAGCCGGAGTTCCAGGAGAGAACCCACGCAGACACGGGGAGAATGTGCAAACTCTGCACAGCAATATTTGTTTCTTATTCGAAAAACGAAATACACTGAGCTATCGTGTGTCAGACCACATGGCATGGGGGGAACAAAGAAAGAAGACAAATTTACATGGCCGCCAGATGGGAAGGTGTTCAAACCTTTCCGTCAGTTTGTCTGGAATTAAATCTTTTCTAACTTACTTTGTGGTTAAGGACAAAGAGTAGAGATGGTACTTGGAGAAAAGGTGTAAGATTAGGAAAGGGAATAGTTAGACGCATGCAGTGGACTACGAATCCCAGATATTGGATCCGTTTAACATATCCTAACTATTCATGGCAAGAAACTCTCAAAATCTCAATGGATTCTATCAAGTGAACTTCTTGCTCAGCCTTGTAAAATTCTTCTTTTTTATGTCTGGTAAAACTTTACCCAGTCCAATGAAAAAACACTGGTCTGTTAGCCGGTAATTCCGTTGATTGGCGATGAGCAGAACTGGGAAAGAGTTGTGGTTCTGGGATCTGATGATTTTGTCCTTGTTCCAGAACAGGCCAAGTTGTTTGCTTGATCCGAGTTCCTTGATTGCTTTGTTATTATTGATAGACTCTTGCAGTGCTGCCCTTTTAAGTAGTACACTGTGGTTCTTGAAGGAACCCACTAACATGGAGATCTTCGATCTTAGTTACAGGCTGCAACTGGACACGCCGGGGAAGAGTACTACAGGTGCTGCTTCTTTTTCGCAGTTGGAGGGGTGGAGAGTGGAAAGCGTTCCTCCTTCTCCAGGTGAAACGTAGGAGAGAGGAGCTGCTGACAAAAGTGTCTAATGAAGAGAGAGAACGAAGGAGTTAGGCTTCTTATGTTGACCTGGTGACCTCATGGTCCACACGTTACTTTCACTAATTACAGTTGAAATCTGCTATTTTTGCACCCAGATGTCAAGCTTCATTCCAAACATCTGAGATGGAAGCTTACTGTGTGTGTGTGTGTGTGTTTGTGTGTCGATGTGTGTGAGGCATGCTCCAACACTGGCTAGCTGCCAAAGCACTTATCTGACTCTGATCCACAGTGCTGCTCGCTGTGACTCCTAATTATAGACAGAGGCACTCAAACAGACACATATACAAGCTCTCCTGTGAGCCATTCACATTAATGAGGTACTCTCCCCAAGGAAGAACCAGCACTACACATTTCTCTTCACTTTTTGATGGAGGCCACCAAGACTACCTCCTCTGCCAGTATGCCTCCAAGTCTTCTACCCATAGTAGGAAAATAAGACTAACTCATTTGCACGCACAGACAAACAGTCGTAGGGAGGCGAGATTAGTTCGACACAGGTATGAATTTAAAGAGAGAGAAAAATAATGCTCAGAAAAGTGTTAGAGATGGAAAAATGCGGCACGAAATTGAGCAAAAGGAAGGGATGAAAGAAAGCTGCTGTGGGGAGTGGAGGAGTGAGTGAGTGAATGAGGAGGAAGGAGAGAGAACTGCCAAGAAGTGAAGAATTTAGCAAATAGAGATCATGACGAGGGATGGATGGCAGGGGACTTGGAATGGTTTGCAAGAACAGCAGAGAAGGAGGAGAAACAAGATCCAGGATACACAATCACAATCCACCTTCATTCTCTCAGGCTTTCAGTGCCCCCTCTATCTTCCTTTCTACACCCTTGTTTCTTCCTTTATCACCCTGAATTCTTCCCTCACTCTTTGTCTTCCTCTTTCTCTCCTATCATATCAGAACCGAGAATCCGTCAGGATTGTTCTCAGGTAGCATAAGCATGTCAAACATCAAAGCAATATGTTGTATATTATGTGTTGATTTGTAGAAGTGAATGCAACGTTACCTCCTCATGTAAGCATCAACAAGCTACTTTCAGCCCGCCAGCACCTTTGTTTATCATTTTAATAAAGTTCATTGAAACATTGGCTTTGCAGGCCTCAACATTTAGGCTTGCCCACTTGCACTGGCAAGTAAAATGTGAACTCAGGCTAGTAAATCTTACAACTTACTTACCCAATTGGGCAAGTAGTAAAACATTAATGAACATATTGTTTTTCCAGAGCTGATTATGGATCAGCAAAAGAAGTGAGTCATCCTGCTTTTTTCTCCGCTGTTGAGCGTTGCATACGAGCCATTTTCAGTGTGTGAGAAAATTATGGTGTGTAAAGATCTTCATGAGATTAAATACAGGTATGCATTTCAAGATTATTAACATGGTGATTCAGTGTAGTCTTTGCCACTATTTGATAAATCCGAACAAAGAGAACAATTCCCATAGCGTTGTGTCAAAACAGCCTCAATGAGTAAATTTGTTAATCTTGAAACGTTTTTAGCATAAACAAAAAAATAAGCAACAACAATATAGTATATTTGACAATTGTTATATAATTCTGGATTAGTTGTGTAATATGCTTCCCTCCTTTACCCTCTAAACGCCTTCCTCAAGGTGAAACGGCTCCTGTTACCACTGCTCCCCTCTTTAGGTAGTGCTGACGGAGGAGAAGAAAGCAAATAGGACAGGACTGAAGGGACTCTGGTGGGTACTACTGTGTGCCCCTCATCCAGGCTAACCTCACCTAGCCTCAAGGGCTGCGCAGAGGAGAGGGGGGGTTGTCAGCAGAAGGTGTAAGTGTGTGTTTGTATCTCAAAGAAATTAGAACAGAGAAGGAGAGACTGTGCACGTGTTTGTGTGGGAGAGTCTCTGATCTGTACCCTCTGTGTGGCTCTCTCCCCGGCGGGCAGGGCAGAAGAGCACAGGGAGGCGGGCACCTAGCTGGGCACAGATGGCACCAACAGACAGGGATGGTGTTGGAATAAACACGTTAATAAATAATTATCCGAACATTGACACCGGGTACACCATGGGGGGTGGCAGGGAGAAAGGACTGGAGCATTGAGAAGGAGGACATTAGGAAGTCAGGAAGTTGAGGAGAGGATTTTACAAGGCCTGGAGAAATGGTGACAGGGTAAAGTAGCAGTACAGAAAAGGGGACGGATGTGAAGAGAGAATTTAAAAAAAAAAAAAAAAAAGAAGAAGAAGGAAAAAAACAACAACAGGAGAAGCAGTGAAGAACAAAAGAACCGTAAGACAAAAATGACAAAGGAAGAGAATGGTATGAGCTCCAATAAAGATTGACAGCTGTTGATATTGCTTATGGCAAACACAATATGATGGTAAACTTCAAAGAATGAGCAGGTCAATGTAGAGATGCTATCTGCACTCATGTGCAATGTTCTTGAGGGGCTAAGTGAAAAACAGATCGAAGCAATATCATGTACAAAACTTTGACTGTGCGAGGAGCCGAAACCAGCAACCATGTTTTTGGTTATGTCGAAAAGTGTGCACATGCATGGACAGTACATGCATCTATTCAGAGATGTGTTAACTGAATGCATGATGACCTATAATGGTTCTTATCATTAATTAATGAAGTTATTTCTGCCTCTTGGTTCCCTCTCCAACTCTCTCCATCAACAAGGTCCTCGATACACCCCTTCCTTTGGGTCGAGATCAAATTAACATTTTAACTCGGAAATCAAGAGGGATCCCTCTCACTTCCAAACTCCTTGCTTTTTTCACTCACACAGCGTAGGAAGTATTGCTCGTATAAATAATTTCCCCTCTGTTTGATGAAATGTTCTCTTCAGAACTATATCATCCTTCTTCATGACCTCCCTTCCATTCACCTTGAATGATTAATTACCACCGACAAAGAGAATGGGATGAGTTTATGTGATAACCCATTTTCATTTGTTTATTTGTTTGTTTTTAAACCCGAAAAATTTTAAAAAGCCGATCCAAGCGAAGCAATATCATCAGGATGACATTCTTACTAGGTACGCTGTGCCCAGGGTGCAATGATACAATAATTGATTTTTGACTATATTGTTGAAATATGCAGATGCTGGCTCTCTCTCTCTTGATCTAGCCCATAATATTTCCCAGATTTTTTACCACATGAAAGTGTTTTGAAGAAAAAAATAAAATCATCGAAATATGTCACTTCTATTCAATTCTTATACTGAAAAAATATAATTTTAGTTGCCAGTGGTGTTCAAGACGGAAGGGAAAATCCTTATTCCTTAATATATGTATATATATATTAATTTGTTTTTAACAATGTTTGGACAAATGTATCCCGATATATCATATCACCAAGTTAAAGGATATATTATAAATCAAACAAAAGTATTGATTAAGTCTCATTATGTTAAGACATGGTAAGTAGGCTTTTTCTGAATTTCTGAATTGAAATGGCATCTCCATTCCTTATCCTGTTGTCCCGGTCTTTGATCCTCCTCTCATCTGCCACCATTCTCCTTTGTCCCATTTCCAGACCTCCTACTGTCTCGTCATCCTTTCCAAGTGCTACTTCATTTCATGGCTCCTCTTCCTCTCTGTCATCTCCTTGTTCCTAACTTTCCTTATCAGGTCACCAACTTCTGCTAGCTACATTATTGCAATGCATTATTGTGTATTTGTAGATGTGTGATTTTGTTGAGGGGAGTTTAATTGTATTAGGCCTAAATCCCTGCACGTACTTACCGTTTGGAACATAAACTGACTATAACACAGGTCACGATTGGCTCTCTTAGGGTCACATGTTATCTCTTGATGACATTGGCTCTGCTCCTCATGAACAAATGAGATCGTCGTCCCAAATATTCATTGGAGTCTGTTCGCCCTAATATCAAGTGTTTCTTTATGAGTCACTCATTTGCCTGTGTTATTGGTACTTTAGAAATAGTAAATATGTACAGAATACTGTTCATTCAAAGCATCTGACCTGTAGTCAGAAGTCAGTTTTGTGTGTATGTTTGTATGTTTTTTACCCCCTGCAACATGTCTCCATGCTCAATGTTCATCTATGTGCTAATTTTCCAGCTTACTCATCTCATTGCTCCATCTCTCATGCTGTCTTCTCTTATGTTTTCTTATGTCCATCCATGTCTACCTCCATTCATCGGGGAACAGTAAGCAGCACGGTATGACTGAGGAAAAAAACAGGTATGGGTTGTTTGAGTTTGGTCAAATACAAATCTGGGTCTAGATATCTTGTAATCACAATGCTATTTTTTCTATCATCACTGCATTCCAGCTGTGAATGTAATATTTTATATCACATAGGTGGCGGGCTATAGGTTTTAAACCTTGGTCTTCAGTGCTATACTACCTCTAAGCTGCCTTCTATTAACTTCACTGTGAGACAATGGCTACATGCTGCTGTCAGACTGCCTAACCAGCCCATAGTCAAAGAGACATTAACATTTATCTATTGGAAATAAAGTGGTTAGAACCTGGTTCAACATATATGACATCAAGGATATAGTAAGATTAAGCAAAATGACATGATGCTGCATCACAAATACTGTAGATATTGCATATACTGAACACACCCAAGCCTTCCTAGCAATACCCTTGCGTGTCAAAGAACACACCCTAAATTACACCTTTGAAATGTGATTTATTAAAATATGAAAACTGAAAAAAAATCATCCCGTGTTTATTTAACAGCGGAAGTCTTCATTCGGAAAGTTGTTTGCCTCAGCGTAAAGACCGCTGTGGAGAAATCTAATTTGATAAACCAAAGCTCCCTTATATAAGCTCACAGAGGCAATGAAATGTAAACTATTAAAATAAAGCACACGTAGTCACAATTAAAACGTTTATTATATTATGATTTTTTTTTTCTGGCGATGCCAGCAAAGAATCCCTTGCTGGCACTGAAGGACCCCCCCACATACACACACACACACACACACACAAACACATATATATACAGTATATATATATATATATATATATATATATATATTTATTTATTTATTTATTTATTTATAAATAAAATGAAGGACATCATCAGTGAAATAAAAAATTACATTTATATTAATATTCTTTTTCTTTTTACTCTGTAATTGACTGATCTAGTCTGGCAGTTCATAGTCTATGTAAACGGTTTATTTGCCCTCCAGAAAGGAATAAACGTACAAATAGCCCAGGTTTGTATGTGCCATCTGCCACCAATTCATCATTTATCAAACCATTCATTGCTTAAGCCTGTTTGTCTCTCCAATCAAGACAACCCAATGTTTGATTTACTTCTGTTATGGTAAATGTGACCTCGCGGGTGGAATCCAAAGCAATATCATTCTATATGGGTCTCAGTGCTCTCAAGTGGCTCTTATCCCTCCCTGCCAAGTCTTCTCTCCTCCCCTCCTCTCTCCACTCTCCCCTCAAAGATGGCTATCAAATTCCATCTGTGTATTCTAACAGCATCTGTGAGGTACCAGGAGAAGAGGGGATTAAAAAAAAAAGATCTTGAGAGGCTATTGAGACACTGTTTAAGCATTCACTGAACCGAGCAATGATTTAACTAAATAATCACGAACGATAAAATTATCAAAATGATTTCTTTCAATTCCTGAATTCTTTGAAGATTTGCAGATATATTCATGAAACACATGTACCACCTTCTTACTGAATTTTCTGGGAATGGCTGGTTCGCTTCAAATGTGAATTAGAAATATTTCTTACCCTTCCCCTTCAACCAACGAACACGACCAGAGCCTAGCTTTTCCAAATCAACTCTTGCAGCATGAATCCTGGGAAAACATGGCTTCTGTAGTACACAAAGAAGCGCAAACATAAGTTTGAAGGTCATTCAGACCCTAAGCATAAATAGCCACGGGAACAATTTCAAAAGTTTCTGAATAGTTTGTTATTCACTTTATGTCAGTTTCATTCATATTTGTACGATGATATGTCGGTTACTCTCATACGGTCCTGCTGGCTGTGGTGGTGGTGATGACTGCTCGAGACTGCGGAAAGTCTATAATGTCTCTTAAATTAATGTAATTAATAAGTAATTAATAAGTAATATGACACAGATGTCGGCTCCTTTTGGACCGATAAAACTACCTTTAAGCGTTGTAGGTAACAGCAAGCAGTGTTTAGGTGCTGACAGTACCGCTAGATGGGTGCAACCCGGTATGGAGCTGTCTGAACACCTCACAACTCTGTAGTTTACAGCGTGTTTGCCAGTTGTCAATTTGATTACAATAATTGCATTATTATGTTGTTGTATTTGGTGACAGATCAGTAATGATTTAAATAAACCACTTTTTATTTAACACTAATAGCATTATATAATCATTACAATTAGTGACATGTTTCATTAATAACTCAAATAAACCACTTTTTATTTGACATTAATAGCATAATTTAATCATTAAATTTAGTGAAGTGTGTAATTTATACATCAAATAGATTACTTTAATTGAACAACAATAGTATTCTTTAAAAATGTAATTTAGTGACCTGTGTTATTAATAAGTCAATTAAAATACTTTTAATTTTTTAATTTAAAATCAATAGCATTATTTGATGATTACATTTTGTGAACTGTATCAATAATTCAATAGTTATATATAAAATCAATTCAATAATATATATAATATTTTCAAATAAACTACTCATCAGATCAATTAAATGTTTTTTGAACAGGAATTGTGCAAATGGCTACAAAGCCAGCGAACGATGAAGATGCCCCAGTTAGTATGAATGCCTTGTGAATTCATCTTTGTGAAGTCATCTTTTATCACCCTAGTTCACTTCCCATTCCAAATGTTATAGGTTACAAGAAGACTCCAGCAGCACAAGAGCCTACCAGCATGTGTAAGATCATCCTGGCCTTAAACCATAGTGTTTGATTGTATTCTCACTGCACAATGACTTTAATATCTAACCAACTACATGCCTGTATGAATAATTGGAATAGGGCAGTAACCTAAAAAATAGTTTTTGTGAAACAATCAGAGAGAAGAATATAACAACTAATAATGATTCCCTCTCTCCTCTCCCAGCTCTTTTATTGCTGTTCATCTTTCATGGTTGTCACTTAGCAACCTGTTACGTAGTAAGCACTAAGCACATTACACAGTTTATTCCAGTTTTATTGTCGGTAGGATTACAGCAAAGAAAGTTGGTTACTGTACTAACTGGGTCCTGACTGTTACACAGTAAAATTTACGATCAGCGAGGTTCCACAGAAGCTATAACACTGCCAAGAAAATGTTGATTTTTTAACAACAAGGCTGTAAGTTTGGATTAGTGAGCACAATCAGTCGGGGGCAGGGCAACATATCAAGTAGCCTCACCTTCTTAACACAAGCAGTATGTCTGCAGTCTGAGGTCGTGTTCACACCGGCCTTGTTGAACTGGGCCTTGAGCGTTTACCAATTGTCCCCTAGATGCGGTTAGTTTGGGTTGGTGTGAACGCAGTTCAAGCCCTATGGTAATTTGTATTAATTACGCAGGACGTCTGTTATAATAATGAAATGTGAATGTGCAAATAATCTTCCACATTTCTCTAAACACAGAGGTCAGGTGATCATTTAAGTCCCGTGTGAATCGGTATCTCAGTGATTTGGTGGCGTAACTCATATTTTCTGCCTCTCTCTTGATCGTATTATGGCTTAAGTGGATATCATCTTAAAATGTTCTGTGTTTAAGAAGTGGCCATTAATTGTCTGCGTTCCTCATCAACACACGAACCGAGTGATCCACCACTATGAATTGTCTTGGAAGGGGGTTCGGTGCAACACCGACTTCATGTCGCTACAGTACTACCGCTGAGGCAGGAACCAGACACTCAGGAGGTTTGGGTACCCGGGGTCATTCACACTGAATTCATTCATTCAAGGTGACGTATTGATTCTATAAACATAACAAGTGCTGATGGAATCTCCATGGAATGCATCTATTATTAAATTATTTAAAACAAGATGCCTGACCAAATGTTCATATGTGCAGCCCACCAAAATCTGATTATATTCACTCCAGATTAATTCAAAATTCACTGTAGAAATGATGAGGGCTGTTGCTTTTTTACCTACCTATAGTCTGACCAATAATTGAAGGGCCTTTCCGTGCACATGACTTGTTTATAATTTATAGTCCATTTCAGTTTTGACTTTGTGAACGCAAACTGTACCAGCCGAAAACTGAAACACTGTATCATTCTCGCATCTTGTGCGGACCGAAGAAGCGGACTATTGGGTGTGAAAAGGAGTATCACGGTTCTCCTGATCACCAGAAATCCTTTTCCGTCAATTCTACTCATCACCAGGGATTAAAGTGGGATCTGGCAGCCGGGGGGGTCCCTAATTTAGTTAAATTAATACTTTGTTAATTAACTTAAGGCCTGAGTTTGGTTTCGAGAGGTCAAAATGTACAATTTCATAATAATATTATTTTCTGTTCTGTGACATTATGACAAACTGATAGTAGAGCTGAGGCATTCGCTGGCAGCAGTACTTGATGCACGTGCTACAATGGTAGAATGTTGACTTCTATCGTTCAAGCACACTTTGAAAACAATACAATTAAAATTAAGTGAGATGGTTATTTGGGAGATGGCTGCAGGGTCTTGAGCATTCTGAGAGCTTGAGGGTAGAAGGTGTCGCAGAAGACTTGTTGTGCACGTTCTGATGCTCCACAAACTTTTTCCTGACGATAGGGGAATGAACAGGACATATGAAGGGTGGCGTGTCACCCCACTGTTTGCCTCTTTTACGGCTTCTCTTAAAACGCCTGTGATGCGTACTTCGCCAGTTAACAGTGAGCGGCATTGTGTTGGTGGGTTCTATTTCCCATAATAGCCCCAGGTCGTGCAGCTTCTCCGTCAGTCCTGCTGATATTGTGAGGCTCTTTCCTTGCTGTTTGAAGGATAAAGGTCCAGAAGGACTTGTAATGCAACCAAGTAGGACAACATTTAAAAACATTTACATATAAATTTCCATGGTTATTGTGTGCCGGAGGGGCTACAGCTTATGTACCCACCCCTCAGCTATCTGTGTGTTTGTGTGTGTTGTATAATGCATCTTAAATATTTACCGGGATGAAGATATTTATTGGTGAATAACACCAACACGCACAAAAGAGTGACAGGGGAAAATAGTCATCAGCACATATATCTATCATTAGTCATATTTTGTCCTGAAGATACCACAGCACAACCATAAATGCTCGCTTCACCAAATGTATACAGATATTAACACTGAAAGGTTTTTGCAAGCGTCACCAAATATTCATGTGAATCAACTAAGCAGTAGTGCACTTAAAAGTTGTAAACTTGGTCTGTTTGTTTTTATTAGTTTGTAAACAAGGTTAGAGGGAAAAACTATTCAAATCTTTTTAACAGATTCATTGATTGAAAAGTGCACTACAAATAAAATGATTATTATTATTATTATTATTATTATTATTAGTCCACGGATTTGCATGATATTTTACAGAGAGTTAGGTTCTGGCTTATCCTATATAAACTATTAAAATTTGGTGATGATGAAGATTTGAAACTTTTTTTGACGGGGATGGCTGAGCAGAGACACCCCCACGCATGCTGGTAGGCTCTGGTGCTGCTGGAGTCTTCTTGTAACCTATAACATTGGAATGGGAAGTGAACTAGGGTGATAAAAGATGACTTCATAAATAGAGATTAATTCAACAGAGACACGGAGGCGGAAGACAGAAGAGAATCAGGAGACACGAATGATTCCAGAGTATTTGAGAGATACTGAGAGTTTGTCGCATTGATGGTAGATTTAGAGCAATAACTCATAAATCAATGGATGAATCTGCGTGTAATTTTCCCAGTTGATTCTGATCACAATAATGTCTACCTTGATAACTGTGAGTGATTTCTACTTATTATTTACTATATATATATAGATATTTATATCTATATAGATATATATATCTATATAGATATATATATAAATAAGGTTGTTGTGCCTTTTGATACATTAAAATTGTTTTGATAACAGAAACCTGATTTTTATGGAGAGCCTTAATGCAACCTGTACTTCCAGGCGTACCAAATTTTTTGCAGAAGTTAATCACGATAAGCCTTTGTGCCCCCATAAAATTGATGAATCATCTTCTCCAGCAGATATCCAAAACGTTACGGAGTCCAGTGTAGGTCATATACAGATGCATTTGTTGGTTTATTTTTGAGCAATATGTCGGGAGGGTGTTTGTTGTCTCCAGCTGACTGTGGTTTAGTTAAGAGTTTGTGTTGGTGTGGGAGAGTTGGAGAACAGCTGCTGTGTCCCAGAATGTGAGGATCAAGAGGGGGAAAGATTAAGGTCATCCTTAGCTCACAACAGGAAGCCGCTCCAACTTGAAACTAACCAAACCATTCCTTTAGCTATAAAACCATTAAGTTGGGATGCGGGATTCACAGGAGCTTCAGTAGTAGGTATGTGCTCTATTTGGTTATCTATTCCAATCCTGACATTCTTATGTATTCCAAATTCTCATTTTATTTATTTACTTATTTTGAAATTCTGTTTTTTGCTGAACACACGTTGTGCCTCCTCCACTCACGTCAAACGCCACATCTTAACCACCTGCACATATGGATTATATAACGTTTAAAATAAAACCAGTGACCGCTCTCTCACGGTCATTATTCTCGGTACCCTAATCATCACGCAATAAATTTAAGTGAAAATATTATATGTCTAATGATCATATTTTGGTGAGATGTGAAACAGTCGGTCTCTAAACATACAAGTGCGAATGTTGCTGCATGATGAATGCACAAACTTGCTCTGTCCTTACACAATCATACGACTATGTGAATGGAAATATTAACAGTTTTAATAGTTTTAAACCTCTACAGCCACCTCATTATCTGTGTCAGAATTACTTTTCTCCATATTCCTGTCATTACGAGTAGGAGGAAATATTGCCAGATGTTAAGACAGATGTCTTCTCATAAAGATTGATAGAGTATATAAAAGGGGCACTGCTCTAGCATCCTTACAACTACATGAGCAAATTGCATATACACATCCCATATATCATCATAAAATATCTTCCACACAAATACACACACATAATTCATCATAATTATGGTATATAGCATGGAGGATTAGAGTAAAAACTGCTAGGAAATAGCCACTTTCAAATGGACCACATAGAATAGAAAAGAGTAGAAAGTTCGAAAGAACAGTTTGAAAATTCCTGATGCAAGAAGATTATTTTAATTTTTTTCTTTCTCGTTCCATATACTGACTGGCATGGTTTTTTAGGTCGGATGCCTTTCCTTACACAACCCTCCCATTTATCCGGGCTTTGAACCGGCACTAGATGTGGCTGGTAGCACTAAGGACTTTGCCTAAGGGTCCACACTGGATTTCTGCAAAGTCCTCTTTCTGGGATCCGAACCCAGTCTCCTGGACCAAAGTCAGTGGTTTGACCCACTGAGCTATCCAGCTGCCAAAATAAATTAGAATTCTATGTATAGGCTAGAAAAAGGCAAAACATGTAAAACACTGTTAATTGTATGGAATGACAGTCTTGAATTTCTCAATAGAGGCTCCATATTTTTTCAAAGATGAGAACGCATGCACAGCAGAAAGCACAGGGTCATATGCACTTATGGACAAAGAGGCTGTACGTTAGTCCACTTGTTAGTTTTTTTCATATAGGTGCTCTGCAGCTGTTATCAGTGAGATTACTATTAGCTGTCAGCTAGTCACTTAACAGCAGCATGGGGGTGTAGCGGGTGGCACTAGCAGTGGAGTGGTGGCTCTAAATTATATTAATTTGCGAATTGTCCCATATGTACCCCACCTTTTGGCAAGTGTCTGCTGGGATATTCTCCAGCAGTCCCACGGACTGAACGGAATACAGAAAAGGAATGTGTGGCAGTCACTTTTTTATCTCTTCATTTTGCAATAGTGAAAAGGGTGAAATAGGAGAGAATTACCTCAGCAATGGGGGGCGAAATACTTATTATCTTCTCCAAGAAGGAATATAGTATTCTAGCGCAATGGTTGTTGACTTGCATAATATGCAGTGAATTTACAAAACAAGTCAGCTGATCAACTGAAAGGTAAGTGAACATGCCATTATCTAAAGAGTTTTTCCCGGTCCGTGTCTAATGCATCTTAATGCTTCTCCTCCAATGTATGTTAAGCTGTAACTGACAGATGATCAAATTACCCAACCGGTTTCATGTTCTCATAGTTAAAGATGATTCTGTGGTCATTGCAATGACCTTTTTTTAACGCTGCATGATTTAACTGAAGGTAGCCCATTAGAGGATGCCCGTTGAACAGAAAGATTGCTGAAAGGTCTAAGAGAGAAGAAGTATACATTACTTTCATAACATGACTGGATTTCAGTTTAGTATAATATAATTACGTCTACAACATTAGCGTCTTTATTTGAATTTTGCATTACTCAACAATCGCTGGATATTTCTGCCACAGAAGAGACCAGTCGTAGAGTGGGATTGTCTTACCAACAATCATCATCTCCATCTGAGGTATCTGCATGCATCTCTATCCTGTGGCAACTTCCTGAGCAAATACTTGGTTTGTAATAGTTGTTCTGTTCAAACCTTTCTGAGTAAATAACCAAAAACACCAGTAGGCTGAATTCTGTTCAGACATCCAATTTGTACTTGAAATTGGCTGCATTTACACCATTGTTTTTCAGAACTGATGGCCTTTTTAAAAGTTATTTCATTGAGTAAATTGAATTGACATTCACAACTTGCATTGACTATTGTCTTCAAAATGGGAAAGGATTGGACTGCATCGGTTCAGCGCAGTGTTTAGATCAGCCATCGACAGAGAGGTTTCACAATCACACGAATTCACCCAATTGCCAAGGTCAGATAAAGTCATCATAGGATCAAACGGTCCCTACAGATGACAAACTCATAACTGACAGTTATAATTAGGCTAATTAGAGCAGCAAAATTGTCATAAAGATGGGTAATGACCGTAGAGGGCCAGCAAAGGTGATGGATGGATAAATGGAGGAGAAAAAATAAGGAGAAGCAGGTAGGCAAATGATAGTAATTAGGACAGGGCAAAGGGGAATGATGGATAGATGGATGGATGGAATAGTGCAAGAGCAGGAGAAAGAGATGAACAGGCTGGCATGTATAAGCAGGGTCATGTGTGGGGAAGGGGGAGAGGTGTGGATATTATGCACTGACAGGTTATCTATCAGACAATTTTCATCCTTCATCATCAAGAACCTTATGCAGTTACACATAAAGGTGTTTTGCTTTGCACTTGGGTCAGTTTCAAGCCATCTCTCACACACACACACGCACACACACACTTACTCACTTAAAAGGTTCTGTTTCTGCGTGTGATGTGACTAATTCATAATAGTAATAACAAAAATCTGTACTTCATTCATCACGTTACACAGAACATACATGTATGCAGTACATCTTGAAATGTATGTTTTTTTTAAATATTTTTATGCTTTAAATTAGTTCTAAAATTATTTTTAAAAATACAAAAAAACTATAAATTAAATATATATATATATATATATATATATATGTATATGTATATATATATGTATATGTATATATATATGTATATATATATATATGTATATATATATGTATATGTATATATATATATATGTATATGTATATATATATGTATATATATATATATATATATATGTATATGTATATATATATGTATATATATATATATATATGTATATGTATATATATGTATATGTATATGTATATATGTATATGTATATATGTATATGTGTATAT
>VRLP01006560.1:0-27667 GCA_009660295.1 Lophius piscatorius
ATTCTGCTAAAAAGGAAAGTTTTAAGTCCTTTTTTAAATGTGTCAGTCGTCTGTGGAGCCCTGAGATGGTCAGGGAGGGCATTCCACAGACGAGGGGCAGCAGTTTAAGTTCACATGACGCCTTAGGAGTTTCTGAGGTACACTGCTCATGTAAATCCATACATCATGGCTTCCATATATGTCACTACCTGTTTGTTATTGTGGCTTTCCACATCCTGCATGGAGAAATTGGCTGCTTGCAGTCTGACTCCTCCACCATCTCATCCATCACGAGGCCCTTTGTGCCTCTCTGGGTTGAGGTTATCTGTAAAAGAGTAGATCTCAGAAATGCTTAGCAATGTTGTTGTGCTGTTGTCTATTTTGACAGGCGATTGCACAGATTAGATCATGAGGATTTTTTTCTGGCTCTCTGAAGTAGGCCAGCCCTGGACTGGCCTCTTTACTTATGTTGATCCTCAGCCCTTACACAAAATAAATAACCCTCAAGTTCAAGTTAATTTCTGTTACATATACTGAAAGTAATTTCAAGTATTATTTCTCAATAGACATTATTTTATGAGTGTACCAATATTAATACACTGCACAGTGTACTATTATAATAGTAATTTACTGTATATTGTGAGCTTTATTAATCATATTTATACACAGTACATATAGTGAAATCTGTTCTCTGCAGGGGGGGGGGGGGTATTTAGGCTTAGGGTCTTGCTTAAGGACCCTGCAACATAATAGATCGAAGCTCATTCCCGTAGCTCAGCAGCTAGAGCAGTAATGGTAAATGGACTGTACTTATACAGTGCTTTTCTAGTCTCTGTTCTACGGACTGAACCACCGTCGCCCGTTCATAAAGCAGTACCTTAATCCTTTATCACATAAAGCCATAGACAGGACTACGAAAAGTAGACCCTGGTTGGATTCGAACCAGCTACTTTCCGATCTTCTGATTGGGAATTGGCCGCTCTACCAACCGAGATACAGCCACCCCTAATATATACCTATATACCTTGAAAATAAATATTTCACCACTACAAGTAACATTCTGAATAAAATGATTATAAAATGATTAAGTTTATATCATCTCAACTTTAAACAAAACTAAAGTCCAAATATACTTAAACTTTTCTGTAAACTGCAAGTATATTCTCTTTTGTTTAGTATAAAGTAAGTGTTCTAATGGCACACAAACCAGAAGAGAAGGATATACTACTTGCACTGTGTCAGTTAAAAGCGCTACTTCTATGAATGTACACACATCTGCACTGATGGATACACATAGCTATCTGTCTTTCCTTGGAATAAATGTATACCACTTTTTCTTGGACTACATCCGTGGACCACATTTGAGCACTCACCAATGTTAATATTCATTCTTAATAACATTACAGTTTATATTCAAACATGTTTTATTGTCAGATGTTACTTAGAAACTGAAGTCAGAAAAGCTGTGCAACAAGAAGCTTTGTCATCTTTTGTCATCATGGCTTATTTTAGAATATCTCCACAGTGCTGACACCCCTCATCCTCCTCCACCTCCGGCCTGCTTAACTATCATATGTTAATGTAAAGTTTTCATGAAGAGGGATTGGATTAGACTAGTATGGCAACGAGGCATCCTTGGTCTCTTCTAGGTATTTCTGTCCCCTCTTTAGATTTAAATCAGTCTTGATGTTGAGAAAGCACACAATATTGTAAAATATAGTATAATCTGCTAATCTTACGCATTACTTACAGATATACATTTAAGGAGGCGAAAGTTCACAAAAGTGGCAATACATTAAAAACTTATACAGGAATGGATTTTTTTTTTTTTTACACATCTGCAGCCATAATGATGGTGATGCGCCACGTTGACGAGATAAGATGGTCTCCTGACTACACCTTACAGTGGTTATGTTATGTTTTACAGTAAAGGAAAGACTTGGGGTTCTCTCCATTTAGTTGAAATTAATAAGGTATATATATATGTGTGCATATTGCTTGGAAAACATTGAATATTGTACATTAAGTTCTTGCAGGCTACCATTCCTAAACAGTAGTGCAGTTAATTTATGCAGTGTTTATCTTTCATAGAGGAAAGCCTAAAAGAAAGAATCATCTCAATTTGTTTGAGACTCTGACTTTAGAAACTTGACAGAGTGAGCTGTAGGAGTGACCTGTCTCGCCTGCACTGGAAACAGAGGGTCTAATTGTATTTTGCTGCTGTTAATTAGAACATTCTGGTTTTTACAGTTTTATATTTCCCAAATACCAAAACCATCTGGTGGCACAGCTTTGGTCCTACTGGTTCCAGTTGGCCCAATCATATCTAAAATAAACTCAGCAGCTTTAAAATCTCAAGACAACTTTAACAATTTAACCTGGAATTCCACCATTTTGGTCCACGTTGGTCCCAACGTATACTAATTGAAGTACCATAAAACTTGGAACAGATGTTCGTAGTCCCCAGAGGATGGCGATATGGTTGGGTCAGGTGGGTTTATGCTTTTTCAGTTCCATCAGCGCGGACAACCTTGAACAAGTTTGATTTCACGCAACTTAAGCAGTGTTTGTCAGGTGTGTGGGGAGAGGTAGCAGAATGCAGTCCGATTGCAGGACTCCCAAGAGAGCTGATTAGCTGAGCGCGACAGGTTGGTTCATCGCTCAATGTTTTTTGTGATGCTCTAGTGTTTTTCAAACAGTGTCACTATACTACACTGACAGACTTCCACAAAAGAGAATACCATCACTAAGGAGATGGTTATAAACAATCTTTGTGAATTTCAGACCAGACTGCATTGGATCCTGATTTTTTTTTTAATATAAAACAACCAGACTACACACAAAAGAACATAATGACTACCACAGTATGGTACCTTACGTACTCGTACGTTGTAGCTTCAAATCGCTACATCATCGCCCGTAAGTTGATGGTGTATCGTTGCTACACCCGCACAGCAGTGCCACTGTTTCCTTGCCCACACTTTCATTGCACCACAGGGAATAAAGCGTTATTTTTGTGCCACAATCCTGATCGCGCAGCTGCTCATTTTGAGCACACGTTTTAAATTTCTGTGTGCATACAGGTGTTTTGTTGCGTGCACAGAAATTCAAACTATGTGCAACTGCGCGATCAGGATTGGCACACAAATATAACGCATTATTTGGAGCAGAACCTTTTATGCGTTAGACTCCTTGGTCTGTGTTTCAACCCCTGACACCCTTGATGTGGGCCCTTTCTAGAGACATAACCCTTTTGGGACACACCGAGGACAGTCTGCTCTGGTCTGTCCTTTACTGGTAATGATCGGGTATTGATCCTGGCCGTCCGGGAATGATAGTCAGCACCTCTGAATCTGATGCCGTGGTTCTCCCCCGGAAAATGGTGGACTCTCTAGTCCAAGTTTATGGTAAATTGCTGCCTCAAGCGAATGAGTTTAAGGATCTGGTTGTCTTTTTCTCAAGAATTCGGGAAGAAATTCCAGAAGAAATGAGGAAGAAAGTGTTGGCAGTGGTTTTCACAACAAAAGGGTTCTGGGTTCTAATCCGCTGTTTTGAGTTTGCATATCTTTTTTCCGTCACACCTTACTGTTATAACCATTGATGCTTTTTTCCTGCTTACATTATATTTATTATATAATAAATATCTTACTTTATTTTCTAGTAGAGGTATTGATATTTATCACGATATAATATATCTTGTGCCCTTCCGTAAACTATTCTTTTATGCAACGTGTATTATAGTGTTAATTCCTTCTCCAGGACCTCCACATGTTTAGACTGAGGATAAACATCCTTGAATATGATACTTTTCAATGGAGTTTTTTTCTCCATCTGGGACGGCATAATTTTATGTTGTGTGAAGTCAAGAGTTCAAGTTAGGCCCAATCTGCGACAACAAGTTTAGTCTCTCGACCAGAGAGGGCAGCAATCTCTCGTCACCTCGGTCAGAGTGATGATGCCTCCTTTTCTTCTAATTGGTCATTTCCTGCCAACATCCCAGAATGGCTGACTTCTTCATCTGCAACGTCTCTATGTGACCTCTACTATTTGCTTGTGGTCGGTTTTCAGACGAACTCAGTCTCTAGGACTTCGATCTTTTTTTCCCCCATTTTGTTTTTTTTCCAATCAATTAAATCTGCTCTGTGGTTTCATTTTCGAGTAAATAGCTCAGAACTGCTTTGACAGCAGAGCTTGGCCAGTGCTTCTATTTGAGTGCAGCACAGGAAGAGGACAGCCATAACCACTTGTCATGTGTGATTCAGGTTCACACAACTTTATTCATCCCGAATGGGCTTCAGTTTGACAGACCTCCCAAATAAAAGATCATTAGATGAGTGGTTGAGGACAAACGTGGTTAGTCTATATGCAACAGTCAAACATGAGCAAGTCTATCAGGGGGCGCCTCCGGAAGCGTTCTCAGATGAAATATAAAATTCCTCCAGTGAATTCTGTGTCCATACCAGGGTTAATTCTGTATTTGTCCGCCACCTTGTGACATCCAATATTCAGAGAAAATAGCGTAAAACTAGTTCATATATTCATTAAGGCATCACATTAATCCAATGCCAGTTTCCTGTCCTTCTCTAATGAAGCAGTGTCTCTCTTTTTTTTAATAAATATCCTTTCGTGAACACAAAGAAACCCCCTGCTTAATCAGTGTAAGGTATGGCCTCCATAGTGTCTCACTGGTTGCCATGGTGAATCACAGTATCTGAGCTCCATTGATGATGGCTTTTTACAGTCCGCAGGCATGTAATAAAGTGGTTAGTCCAGTAACACGGAAAGTATCCGTGCTACCATTATGAACTCCTTTTCCAAATTGCGTGGAGGCCAGTGTTGACAAGCTGTCAATAAGTTTTAATTTGATAAAAACTAATAATCAACATGAGCTGGAAACAGAGACGAAAATCAGCACCTTCCGGACGCGTCTGCAGTTGAGGTAGCTAGCTACCCCTAGCTAGTCAAAGATCACGCAGATTGGTTAAAAAATATGACAATCAACAAAATGTTCCCCTGTATGTCAATGGCTTAGGTATTCACTCTGGAACCTGATGCCCCACGCAGATGTTTCACCCAGAGACCCTAGTAAAAGAAATCTGATTGGATAAAACAAAGCTCATTTTCATGGGCTCACCGGAAGCAGCAGGAGGAAAGCAATGGAATTTATCAATTAGATGGGAACAACCTATTCAAACACATGTAGTCTCAATTAAAATATTTATTTAATTATGATTTTTCTTCCAATTTTCTGACAATGTCTGGCCTAGCAGGGAGTATACAGGGCTATGGTGACAGGTTTATCCGAGTTCATTGGAGAGATCATGGTCAGATTGACTAATAATTCCTTTTGCTTTCTGGAACACTCTGGACCAGCGTGAACAAAAGTCTGTTAGACCTAAAATGTTTTCTTTGCATAATTGGTTTCTTAGATGAGCTTGTTTCAACATTTTTTAGGCACATTTTCAGTTGTCGAATTTTCAGGTCATTCTGATAAGATTGGGATTATAGTCCATCCACATCAGCGATAATTTAGCTTTTCCAACGCGGAGACATCTGCGTCCATGGAGAAACAGTTTCCATTTCTCGCTGGAGTAAATTAAGATTTATTTGTGACAGATGGACAAAGACATTCTCGATTTGAATCAGTGTCTCAGAGCATTCCTCATCAACATTTGCATGTTCTGCCTGCAGTCTGTCCCACGTCCGATTTACATCTGTGACCAGTAGATCTGAAGGTCCCAGACTCGGATCTAATCTGCAAATTAATGTTTTCCAATTATACATGCTGTTGACACATCATCAGGAAGGAATCATTTCTTTGTCTGCTCCATTGTCTGTGATTTCAGCGTTTAAATGAGGGAAGCTTCTGTTTGAATCCCACTCAAACTTCTGTTTGTGGCTCTTTTAACTGCTGCGCTCTGGTTTATTTGGAGCAGCTGCGCTTATCGCTATAATCAGCCTGTAAACCTCAGATGCTTTGGCACAATAAAGATGTTCATGTGGATTTATTGACTGAAAAAATCAACAAAAATTAAACAAACGTGTCAGTTGTTTCTTCTTTTTTTTTAACTTGTGTTATGCTTCACGT
This sequence comes from Lophius piscatorius, assembly GCA_009660295.1. NCBI lineage: Eukaryota > Metazoa > Chordata > Actinopteri > Lophiiformes > Lophiidae > Lophius > Lophius piscatorius. The sequence continues at coordinate 6,068 of VRLP01006560.1, forward strand.
CCCATCAGTGCAAACTGTAATAATAAAATCAGTCTTTGATTTATTTCCATTGTTTTTTTATTTACTTTCTGCTTACTTTATTTTAGACCAATTGTTCTGCTGTTCATAAATAAAAATGTTGAAATTTGTATGAAAAGACGAGGCGAAAAATTAACTAATTCCTCATTTTAACTCAAATAGCTCGATGGTAATCTTTTTTTTTTTTGCCGGGGTTTGTCTGTTACAGGGACGATCAGTCAGGAGAAGCAGGTGAGGCAGAGCTTCACAATCCTTCATAAAAAGTAAAAAACAATGATAAATTAAAATAAATGTTAATATTTGTCTAATAATGTGTGCTATGAATGTAATTTCTCTATGATTCCGATCATTTCATTCATCTTTTATATTCAAAATCGCTGAATTTGCGTATTTCCTGTTCAAATAGAGAGGAGACGCGCGAGATGAGGCAGCTATGAGCTGAGACTCGTCTAAGATTACGCTGTCTTCACAAACTGGGTCAAGACTTTTATATTTCCTCACTTTCCTTAGAATAGGTCTTGTATTTCATGTTTGTGTATAAACTATTTAGTCTTGTTGATCTGGTATGAAACCATAATAAAAAAGCATGAGGCAGCCAGTCCTCTGCCTCACTGAAGGGGGCTTGCTCAGCCCACGGGTTTATGCAGGTTCTGCTGTTTCTCTTCTTCTATGCAGAGGCAAAATCAGAGAGTCAAGTTCACTACAGGCGTCCGTTTTTTAAAATCTTTTACCCTGACTGCAAAAAAGTTAGATTCTATATAAAAGCCACCCCAGGAAAATTGACTAATTATAAAATTTTAAGAAATGAACCTATAATTTTTTCTACATTTTTAAATAATTTTATTCATGTATAATTGAAAAATATTTTGAAAATAAGAAATATAAGAGAAACAATGATGAACTTTATTTTGAACAAAGAATACCGCATTTAACACTTTTTCCAATTTCTAGTCATTTTGTTGGGTTTAGAATATGACAGGAACTTGATTCATTTTTGGAGTGGATTTGGATACATGTTTTACAATGTTTACGCCACTCTCCTTTTTTTAATTCATTTATTGATAAACTATAACTTGGTTGACTAATAAAATTTGGGACAAAGGTGGCTCATGATCTGAGGAAGAAATCGGTGGATCTGGATAGAAAAATGGTGTAAGCACTTTTTTCTGCATTGCTGATTTGCCTTATTGGAAAGTCGTTGTCATTTGCTATTGAACTTCATCAAACCATGTGGAATGTGAGGCTTTCATTTACCGTAACACTAATAATGATACCAATGTGATTTTCATGGCTAGAGGAAGGATTTCATGATCTAGGAATCATTTTACCAGAGTCAAACTGTATTTTTGCATCTGCAATGGTATGATGAGATCTGTGCTGTCTTACTGCTGTGTAATTTGATTAAGACTTTCTAATTTGTGCATTTTAATTTGTCTCTAACTAGAAATCATTAGGTGGGTTTACGTGGGACACTTTTCTCCTTTACGAATTAAACCTTTCCGAATTGCAATGTCGGTCGCCTGTTTACATGACTTGTGATCTTTGCCGACCCGGTGTTTACGTGCATCAACTCACCTAATCAGAAACGCTTTCACAAATGCGCAGACGATCCACATTACCGTTCATAAGGTGGCGATAATGCTTCGGTGAGCTCGGGAACCGACCACCAACAAGCGCCCAGAAGCAGAAAATGGCAAAGACGTGACTTTTCGCCCTTCTGACAGTCCATATATGTTAAAATATTTCAGAGTTGCAATGAATAGATCACTCTTCGATGCACACCGGTTCTGAAGTCGCCGTATTTAAAATGCGTCATGGCGCTGAAAAAAAACTTAGCGGAGTATTACGTCCCAACGCTGGTTATGCACAGGTACATCTCAAACAGAAAGCTTTTTGATACGTTTACATTCAGCGAATGGCAATCGGAAAGGCTTTCCGAAAGGATTTTGACTACCTCCTTGCAAAGTAATGAAGTGTTGTCAGATAGGATAATAAATGCATTCTTTGAGATTTTGTGTACTGACTATATTTTTATGTGGCTATGTGTGTATCTATATGTTGCTATCTGTTGCTATGTGTACTGACTGTGGAAACAAATATCCCTCTGGGACAATAAATCTAAATCTATTTCCGAAAGGTTCTTTCCATTCGGAAAGGGGTGTTTAAATGCAGCATTTTCTTTCCGATTAGACGTCTTTCCTAATCTAATCGGAATCAGGCTGTCCATGTGAACCCACCTAGTGTCTGTTTAACATCTGACATGGGCTAAGTCGCAGCCGATGCTAGCTCAGTTTGTTTTGTCTTGGCTCTGAGGTCATGTCACTATGAACCCTAACCCTTTACCTACCACATTGAAATAATCTCTAACAGGAATTAATGTGATATTGAACCAGCACAACATCACCTCTATGACATGACATTTATTAGTCAAGCCTCTCTAGGTTAGGGATCAAAGTGAGGTGACTGCATCATCCAAAAAGTTAAGATACGATCATCTGATTCAATTAAAATGACCACAACCTATCCATGTGTCTCTGTTAGTGAATAACTCTATATCCTGCCGCATAGCTCTCTCCCCACAACCCAGACATATTGGGTTGAGGGGACAGAACATCAGAAGCGTTCATGGAGAACCTGTCGTTGGCAGACAATAAGGCCCTTTGCAGAAGGAGAACTGATGCCATGCAATATACATGAATCTGTTGGACAATGTCGAAAGAAGTGAACACATGTAGTACATTTTGAATACAAATGCTCAGGGACAGTAAAGGATGTATTTGGAGCACTTAGCCGGCAGCCTTAGTCTATTGGTTCCAAGAGTGCAGCTAAATGATCTTCTCAGTGACTGAGCACCAGAGCTAAAACGAGTTGATTTCACAGGGATGTAAGTGTGGCTTTTTTAATGTGGGTACAACACACCAGGCCCCTAATGCTAGAGATGTTCTAAAACTACTCTGAACTAATAGGACCCCTGACGAGACGAAGTCCTGGAAGCTTGTAATGCATTTTATACAATTTAATCAAACAGCTTCTATTACAAGGTGGTTTGGGGGATAGTAATCACTGCAGACCAGGAACACCCAGTTCACCCAATGTTTATTCCAAGTTATTCTGACTTCACCTGTCAGTGGTAAGAATGTTAAGGCTGATTGGCGTATCTCCTCGTAACTGGTTAATGTCCATCTGTTATACTGTAGTTCTGGATTTCTTCATCCTTCACAGTATTTCTCGAGGAATTAGTCCTCTTTTTCTCCAATCCACCTCTATAAGTGAGTTTGCATTCATTGATTCATCTGGACAGCAGGTCTGGGTGGGACGCTGGTAGGAACCAGACAGCAAGTTGTGACCCGCAACCATAGGCACCACCAATCTGCGTGTGTGTTGGTTCCGATGGAGAGGCTCTGAAACCTCTTTCCTTCTCCATACCCCCACCACCTCTTCTGGGGACAACTCTTCAATTTATTGCTCTGTCTGCCTCTGGGGGTGTTGGCTAACCCCACCCCCCAAACAAATAAAGGATTCCCACTCCAGGCAGGTGCAAAGGTCAAATATTGCAGCATTTCTTGTTTTTATGAGGGGAGTGAACGAATCATGGCCACACTGATGCTATGGACACCATGGGATAATGTCTGCTGAGGTGCCTCCGGCGATTCCACTTTGTAGAGCATTAATCCTGAGATGAGAAATATCACACAATGAGATGAAGATGAATTTTATGATCCCATAGGTGGAAAACTGGCACAACTCAGAAGCAGGTGATTAATGTTGAACTGGGGACTTCAGGGTGGTGAGTGAAGAATTTGGAATCTAATTTCTATAAATGTTTATATTTGAGCATAAAAATAAAATTATTTTCTAGGATTTGGATTTAGCCTAAGCTTTTTAACCATGCATGTTGAGCATTTTTTGAGTAAGTTTGTGGTTGGGGTCTCCTTTTCTTTTCACTCCCAATGTATATTTTAATAGTCATTAATTAATTCACGGAAGTTTAGCACCTTCTTTCCCCACCTGAAAAGCCTGTTCTAGGTCGGGGCACCCAAAGTTTTTTGCACTGCGGACTGGTTTAACATTGATTATAATCTTGAGGACTTGCAAATGATGGCAAAAATGTGACTAAACCTTTCTATAAGAAACAAGTTGTGTGACAGTAGCTACCCTATTGAATCCGACAATTTAGGCGGGCCTTCTCAACCCCTATGCATCAATGAGCCTTGGACATCCTTGACCTTTATACCGGTTCATGACCCTGTCACAATTATTCCTTCGCCAAAGTCGCTCACCTCCTTACATATGCTTATTTTGCTGTGGCATTATGTATGTGCCTTATTGCTGAGCACTCAGTGGGAATCTCTGTGCACAAATGTACTGGACAAATTGAGCGAGCTTGCAGGTCGAGTGTAGACGCACAGCGTGAGACATGTTCAGTGTGTGACAGAGACACAGTGAATGAAAGAAGAGGGAAGTGATCTATGAGAGACTTAAACCCAGCAGATGCGTTGACATTGTGCGTGTTTGTTGACAACAGGAAATTCTTATCTCAATTTATTGAAACTTGTCATTTCGTTTCTATTTTGTCCTGAATCTTATTGTGCTTATTTATGGTTTTGACTCAGGACCAATGTTTTAAGTGGCCAGAATATTAGCCTTTTGGTGAAACCACATCTACCAAAACAAAAAACAAAGTGTTCTGCGGCTACCGCTGCTGACTCTCTGAGGCTGAACAGTGGCAAAATTCAACAATATCACACAAACGCTGGGAATAGCAGGTGCAATGTTTGGCATTTTTTACTCTGTTTAGTGCCTCAGCATGCTACAGGAGACAGATCAGGCAGCACACCATCTCAAAGGACTGTTTAGTTAGTTCATAGTTGTAGACTTAAGTATTAAATTTGACAAAATCAAATTATTACCTAAAAATGATAAATCAAAAAGTCATAGCTACCAGCTTTTTTTAGACCTAATCCTATGCTGTCATCCCCGGATGCCAGGGTATATCCATGAAAGCCCCCAATCCTCTGCAATGTACAAGTAATACCCTTATCTTAACTCCTCAAATTAAAGATGAATTGACAGAAAAATATTCCATGAGAGAAAGATATGATATAAGATAGAGCTCCTCCAGTCTATTCACATGGATGTGATCTGGACTAAATCAGACAAATGGTTGGAAGTAATGTTTAAAAAGTTGTAAAGAAAAAAGTTCCTCCTAGTGAGTAAAATATGAATTATTAGTGTCAAATGTGATATATACAACAAAGATCTCCTTGAGTTGATTTATATTGGCAAAATGATTTAATCTTATTCTTAGTCTGGTCCGTCACTGACAGCTTGCCATGGGAGACTGCAACAGAGGCCCTGAACATCATCTCATCTAGACTGGGAATGCCCCAGGATCCCCCAGGATGAGATGAGGATCTAAGACCCCGCCACAGAATGAAAGATCATGCATAGATGGAATAGTTAGCTGAGAAGAAGGAGAATTAGTGACAGAATTTTTTGTTGTTGTAACAATATTAAGTTATTCTTGTTTCTAGACCAACAGGCTTTTGGTTCCCCACTGGCACTCGAGCTCTCATGGCAGATTTCAGTTCTTTGGTTGAGGACACTGAAAGAAAAATACCCAAATAAGGCATCAGCTATTAACCAGCCATTGAACTGCCTCGGTGGGAAATAAGTAGGAGAGGTGAAGATCAACTCCAGCCCTGCCGATCCAGAAGGATTGTGAATATGGGCCTTTGGCGGAGAAGTTTTATTGTCGAGGCTGTGATACATGCAGAGCTCAATGGACCTGTCTCTTGTTCTGCTGGGCTCCCTGCAGCCAATGCCTTGTTGTCTCTATGTGCGCACTCTGCCTGCTGGTAGTGCAGAGGGAAAAAAAGTGCTGCTTCAATGTGCTCATGTTAGCACTCGGTACAAAAGTTTTGCCTTTGTTGCCTCTAATAACCTTATCTCATGGGCAAGGTGTTGGTGTTGTTGCCACTGGCAGCAGCAGCTCTGATCTCTGCTTATCTGGATTGTGAGTTAATAACCAGTAGCCCTCTCTCGACTCTGTACACTGTTGTCTCAAACCACTTGAGGACCAAGGTATTTCAGGAACAACAGCAAAAAATAAAGAAAACAAAGATTCACAAAAAATAAGTACTGAGAAACAAGAGGTAGACAAATTAACAGAAATAGCATCTACTGGACAGATGCTTTTTTGCATGAAGCAGTAACCTTTTGTTTTTGTGTGGCCTTTCATTTTAAACTGGGTTCCTAACTGTAATCTTTTTGAAAATGCCACGTTACCATCACCATGTTATCTGGCAAAATTACTTCTTATGAAACTTTGATGACATGAACCCGAGGTTATTCCATTGCTAGCTAGAGAACAGGTACAATAACAATGGTGGGCTTTTAGTACGAATCCACTGCTGAGTTTATTAACGCTACCCCTGCATTGCTTTTACACATCAGTGTATCAGATCAAAATGGCAAACAGAAAAGTTTAAATAACTTCATAATTAATCATCACACAAGATAGTACAAGGAAGATACCTAAAGTAAATATTATCAGCAAAAAGTAATTTGTATAGAAGAATAACACTACTCATTGTGAGAAACAATGGCAGCTGGATAGCTTAATGGGTTAAACCACTGACTTTGGTCCAGGGGAATGGGGTTCAAATCTCAGTCAAAAAGAGGATGTGGCAGAAATCCCATGTGGACCCTTAGGCAAGGTCCTTAGTGCCACCAGTCTTATCATCAGAGTTAATGTAGATACCCAGATAAATCGGAGGATTGTGTCAGGAAGGGCATCTGATGTAAAAACCTATGCCAAATCAATATGCAGAAGAAGATGACTGTGGCTGTGGCAACCCCCTAAAAACAGGAAAGAGCGAAAGAAAAAAAATTGAACATGGAACAGTATATCTCTATTAAAAAAAGACACATTTGCCTGTTCTCAGGTTTTATATATGGTTTTAGAATTTTCTATTTAGTTTCAGAAGTAAGGGGGTATTTTCAACCTATACAGAAAAACTTAATGCTTCAATTGGAAATACACAAAGTGTATGAAAAATTGTAAAATAAAGCTGTCAGACCAATGTAATGGAGTAGAAAGTGCTGTATTTTTCCTCTGTAATAGAGGAGAAATGTAAAATAAAATGAAATGGAAATACTCAGGTATGTAGAACATGTACTTAAGTAAGTATCTGTACTTAGTTACTATCCAGTTTTAGAACCACTGCTTCCAAAAGGTTTTGCTTTGTATATCATCATGCTGTTTTCTTCTGTAAAACGGAAACTTCCGTGCTGTTCGACAAATAAATAATTATCCTATCTGAATATATTCTATTTATTGAGAGGTGTGATGGTAAAGGGAAAATCAATGTTATTGTGGCTGAATAGTGAATATAGTCAACTCATATTACAATGAAGTAAATAACAACACGACAACAAGTTTTCATCAGAGCTGTGTTAGAAGACTGGGCTTCCTCCCCAGAGGATGACATCTGGATGTTGTTCCATTACCTGCTTGGTTTGTTACTGATTTACTTATGATTTATCATCATAGTTAATGTAGATACAGATATAGTCAAACTAGATAAAGTATATATTTTATTTTAAAAATAACAATTGGTTTGATTTATTCCAATTTGTCATTCCGTTTTATTTGGAAAGGTCATCACCTTACGTAGGCTTCCTGCCTTTGTTCTGTTTCCCTCCCCTTAATTGTTGTTCTCACCTGTCCCCTGTTCTCATTTCTTCTCCATCAGCTCCCTGGAATAGTTGGTTCTCATGAGTTTGTGCTCCAGTCTGATTAATTTTCCTGTACTCCTGTGTGATAATCTCATTTTTCCTATATTATTTATTTGCTGGGTTTAACAATTGGCATGTTTTTCTCACCATTTTTCTCTACTTCACAGCCTGAGTAAGTTCATTAAAGTAATTCTTGTGTATTTCAACCCTGCCTTCCTTTGCAAGTTTGAACTATGCATTAATAATCCACTCTTTACTCTTGTAAAATTAGTCGCTTGAGTAAACAAAAGAGTATAAATTACCTGATTACCAGTTATTTATGCAAGTAAAAGGGAAAAGAACGGGATTTAAAATGTGTTGAAAGTATAAATGTTAGAGGTTTAAAGGAAAATTTATTATTAATTAATAATAGTATATTTATAAATATAACCTCATATTAACTAGAGGGATTGGACTTTTATTAAATATATATGGGTATTTTTTTATTATTCTAGAGTTAGTTTATTTAACTATTTATAGTGTGAATGAAGCAATACATGATGTCCGAGTTTTTCTATCGGATTTATTGCCAAAAACAATGTGGACAGAAAAACTCACACATCACAAACTTACAACCTCTCTTCAGCAATGAGTTTCATGTTTGTTGTCGTCTTGTTGGTATTTTCTACGCGTCATCTACCCTACATTTACAATGATTCCTGATGTCAAAAGACACACAATTATGCAAGCTATTCATAATCTACCAGGGCTGATTGATTCTGGAAATAACAAGGTAGCTGTTGTTTTTATTGATGTTGTAGGTCGCTGTTGTCCCTGACAACAGGGGTATATTCCCATAAAGTCGGTTTTTTGTTATCCCTAGTGATTGAAATATGAACTTTTATAGTAGATATGATATGTGCAAGACAGATATCCCTGGGTTGATTCATATGCACCTAATGTGGACTAAATTGGACCAACGGTTGAGAAATTATGGCTTGACAACATTTGGAGATAGAGGTCTGCCTAGTGTAAGAAATTTACAGCTGTCCTCTCCCCAAATCACCGCAGTTTTTCCCCGCACTAAGGTCTATCTGGGTGTAAAATCTGAAAATTATCCACGTTATAGTTTTGGATCCATCGCGTTAACATGAAGGATCTGCGGTGGATGCCGCAGCTCCGATGACGATTCCATAATATCACAGACCTTTCGGGGATATACTCTTGCTTATAATTGAGATCATAATTCTTTCCCTAATTTCTTTGTTTCAATTTAGTTGCACCTACCTGTTAGATGTTCAGCTAACTAAACAGAATAATTGAAGGTGTAAAATAAAACAAAATATAAAAAGCCTCTAGAATACTATATTCTTACGTTATGGAGCACAGTTTGTGTCACATGAGAAATCAAACAAGCCATGCTTAAATCCGTGCTTGGTTTACTATTTGAACAAGTACTTGGTAACTGCACAAATTTCTAATATATTTGTAACCCTTTAAGCAAATTGGTAAACAGAGTGCACAGATTTGTAGTCTCTGACTTACAGCTTTGTCTGTAGATTTATTTAATACCCATAGTACTTCGTCGTGTTATGTTTTTAATTATTCAGAGTCCTTGTCAGGGCTAAAGATTCTTAGTCTTTCTCAGTCAGATGAAGAATCATTGTCTCACGCTAGGGGTTACTCTTTTATTTGTGGTGATTGCTACGTTTATGGTACTGCCTTGCACTGCGGCTACTTTGGCGTATTTTTGGCTTTCATTGTCTCCTCCCAATAAAAAACTAAAACACTTTAAAATTTGAACCTTTTTCTGGTAGAAGTCAGTGTAGTTGGTTGGATTCATCTCTTTTATCACTTGCATCAGCATTTGTCGCAAATCCGCTGGTCCCTTTTATTCTTCTCTTTGGTAGTTGACATTTTCAGATGTATTACTGCATCCTTCTTGCATTCGTCTCTTCTTTTTCTTCTTCTTAGGGATCCTCCAAGCGTCGGTTCCCTCAGGGTGGCCTGGGCTTGAGGGACCAAGATCTCCAGCTGGTTTCGCGCTCGTTCATGTTACACTTCATCATCACATTTTATTATTTTGTAGTTTCAAAATAAAGGGTGTAGTTGAGGACCATAAACCCTCAACTACACACAAAATTTTTTATAAAATTAAATAAAGATCTGTTCTGAACTCCGTCGTCAATGGTAATGGTCAATTTCATTTGGACAAGGCCTAAATAATTTGTATTTTTTAATTATATTGAAAGTAGTTTGTTGTGAATCAATCTCTCCTTTACCACATGTGGGTCACACTCAGGCACCTTACAGTGGAGGAGGAAATTCTCATTGGACCAACATTGCATTCTGGTTGTTAATTGGTTGGGGATGACGTCCTCCCTTGCAGCATCATTTCACGTGTTCTGGCCAATAGTACATCAGCATTATAAAAAGAAACGCACATTAAAATACACTAAATTTATCCAGTAGGTGTCACAGTTTAAGCTTAATCTGAATCTCAATGGTATATATTTTTTCTAAAGACTATATAAAAATTATTTCATAAATAACACTGATATGATTGTTTCAATCATGAACCAATGTTCTGCTCATTCTAACAGTACAGATTAGGTCACAGTGAGCTAACAGGACAGTCCTTATTGGACTTTCAGGAATCTCACCAGTCATATCTAGCAAGCCTGTAGGTGGTGATGAGTTGCTGCGCTAATCGCAAATACAAGCTGAACATTTGGTCTATCCTATGACAAGGACTGGATGCCATTGTTTCTTCAACCTTTAAATGGTTCTCTTACAGTTCTCATGTGAAAAGATAGACTGAAATAGTGAAATTAACTTGCTTTTGGAGGCAACTCCTTTTTTCCCCACAGTGTTTATCGACAACTGGTGGCTGCTAATTCCCTGAGGTCCCTTTTCTAGAAGGAATATTACTTGTGAAGCCATAAACCATCATCTCTTGTTGTCAAGGAATATCTGAATAGTCATCTTACTGGAGATAATAACGAATGTTGCCGTTTCTTGGTTTCTTCACTGCTGGCGTTTTCAATCATAGCTGGTTTTCGGATGCTTCCCTTCATGTTGTTTGAAGCTGGACAATTCTTAGCCTGCAGCTTTCCTTCCTGGCCTTCACCTCCCATCAACCTCAGGCCGGTCAGACTGGAACAATTGAAACAAAGACTGTCTCATTATCGCCTCAGCTTCCTACTGGACTGATTCCAATCTGGAGATGGTCTGGTTTGTCTGGACGAGTGCTAGGAACAGCCAGCTGACACCTCTCCAGCTGCACCCGATTCCCTCTGGCTTAATGCTCTAACGTCCTCTTTAGTCTTACCCTTTATTCAATTTACTCCTTTTTCTATGTAAATTTACCATTTCTCAATTTACTCATTCGCTTGAGTGATTGAATTTCAGAAAGGTCCTTTCAGCCAATTTTCAGCAGTAATTACGTACTTGAAAATTACATATTATCCGACATTAACACTGGGAACAAAGACTGAGAGGAATCTGTTAGTGTCAGTGCTGTGAAAAAGAGGTTGACCTTGTCATGGTTTGATAAATGATATGTTTATTTAATAAGACAAAAAGGTTCTCTAATACCTATATCAACATTGCAAAAAAATGTTCACACCCCTGAACTTAATATCAATATCAACCAAATCCTTCTGATAACTGGAGATCAGTCTCTGACATCAATATGGTGGGATTTTGGCCCACTCTTTGCAGATCTGCTTTAGAGCAGCAACACTGAAGGGTTTGTGAGCATGAGCTGATCTTTCAGGTCCAGACCTTGATGAGGCCATTCCAGAACTTTAATTATATTCTTTATAATCCATTCAAAAGTGGACATCGCTGAATGACCCAGCTTTGCTCAAGCTTCAACCCATTGACTGATGACCTGTCATTCTCCCTTCAGAATTTTCTGGCTGAGAGGAGAAGTAATGTTTTCCTTATTCTGGTCCTGAAGCAGCAAAGCATCTGCACAACAGTTCACTGTCATCACCATATTTGACCAAAAATCTAATAATCTTTCGGGTTTACACCAGATGAAACGGGACCCTGGTCTTCCAACAGTTTGACTTTCCACTCCATAGAAGATTATCCCAGAAGCACTGAGAGACATCAATTTGTATTAGGGTAAATTCAAACAAGCCTTAAAGTTTTCCTGGATCAGCAGTGGTTTTCTCCTTTCCACTCTGTCATGATGCCATTTTTTTTTATGGAATAGTGTCGCATGACCTCTAACCCTGAATGAGGTGAGAGAGGCCCACAGTTCTGTTGATGTTTTCTCTGGATCATGTGTAATTTCCTGAATATTCCTTCATAATGCTCTTGGGAGGAATTTTGGAAGGTAGACAAATTCTGTGAAGGTTCATTATTGTTCCAGGTCGTCTCCGTTTATAGATAGTGTGTTTCACTGTGGATCTGTGGAGTCCCAGAACCTAAGAAACAGTTTTGGAACCCTTCACATACTGAACGAATTTCTTTTGATTTTTGCATACTAGGCTACTGGTAAGACCTATTAGCCAACTTCCTTAATCAAAAGATGGTCTATTGAAGTGTTGTGACTGAACAGGGCTTTTAGTGATCATTTCTGGCTGGGTCTTGTCAAGCTGGAACCAGCTATTAATAAAAGTTGATAGTTTTTAGCATTTAGTTCCTAAAGTGGTGAATACTTTTTCACACAGAAATCCTTTCGGAAAGCTTTTTCGTTGGCCAGTCGATGCATGTAAACGCTTTAACGGAAAGCTTTCTGTTTGAGTTGTAACTGCGCATGCCCAGCGTCGTGACGCAATATTCCAAGTTTTTCCAGTGCCGTGCCGCATTTTAAAAGTGGCGACTTCAAAACAGTACCGGGCTTCAACGGAGATTTATTTATTCATTGCAAGTTTGAATGACTTTAACATGTTTGGGCGGTTAAATGGGCGAAAAGTCAATTCCACACATGCCCTTTTTGTCGTATTCATCTTCTGGGCGCATGTTGGCGGTTGGCGCACGACTCACCGAAGCATTATTGCCACCTTATGAACGGGAGTGTGGATCGTCTGCGCATGTCTGAAAGCATTTCCGATTAGGTGAGTTGATGCATTTAAACACCGGGTCGGAAAAGATCACAAGTCATGTAAACAGGCGACCGACAATGCAATTCGCAAAGGTTTAATTCGCAAGGGAGAAAAGTGTCCCATGTAAACCCACCGAATGACACTACAGATACAGGCTGCTGTCCGACAAGAAAGCAGCCCATATTCAAAGAGGTAGTAACATGAATCTACTGTAACAAAGTGGTGAAATCGAGGTACAACAGCATCATACAACCACTAAGAAAATAAATATCTTTACATGAAGAAGGATTCAACGGTGTTTCTGCTCAGGAATTAGGAATTAGACTGAACCTAATTCAAATAACAGCAGCAAACATAATAATCAATAATCAATCAATAGCTATTTAAGATTCTTATAAATTAGACTCACAAATGCTGTTCCTCAACTGAAGTTCTAGAGTCTTTCCTCTTTTTTTTCCTTTTAAAAAATAGTCCAATAACACGGTTGTAGAGAACACTGGTGCGTATCAGTTCCTTTATAAATTCCTTTTTTCCATTTGGAGTCCAGTGCTGACAGTCTGTCAATAAGTTTTAATTAGTTAAAAATGAATACTCAGGACTTCATCTTCGAGACAAACTTCATCTTCCAGACACTTAATACTGAAGAAGGCCTTAAGAACACACCCAGCCAGCTGTTGGGGTAGCTAGCTAGCCCTGGTTTGTGAAAGAACACGCCCTAAATGGCAACTTCGGAATCTGATTGGTTAAAGAATATGACAATCAACAAAATCATCCTGTTTATTTCTACTTCAGAGGCCCTCACTGGGGAAGCTGTTTGCCCCAGCTCACCGCAGTTGAGAAATCTAACTGGATAAAACAAACTCACTTAAACAAACTCACTAGAAGCAACCACAAAGAGAAGCAATGATATGAATGAAACACATTGGAACAAACTATTCAATTACATTTAATCTCAATTAAAATATTTGTTGAGTTTGGATTTTTTCAATTTTCTGACAATGTTTGTCTAGCCCTGATGGTCAACCACTGCCTTTAAGATATGCATTTTGTATTTACTCAGGTTTGTTTATGCTGGATTTAGTTATGGACATACATCCAACATGGGGGCCAATACCTTTTCACAGTGCTCTGGTTATGTTTTCTGTTGTGATTGTTTGCTAATGACATTTGTTGTGTGTTACTTTTGTTTTTCACCATTTGCTCTTGCTCCCTTTCTTGCTTGTCTCATTTTCTCCTCTGGTTGTACTTCATATTCTGTATTTCCCTCTGTCTCTGTCAGTATCTATAAACTTCTCATTTCTCCCCTACCCATTTAGTCCCCAAACCTTTATAATTGGATTTGTTTTTATTCTGATCTGTCTGTCTGTCTCTGTCGGGGTTTTTCCTTCTTGCTAAGTCTCTCTTTGCAAGTCAGATGCCTCCTTTTAAACCACATCATCCCTTTCTGGATCCATATGCTGGTATTCTATCAGAGCTCTATACAGGAAATACTTGTCCTTGATAATTGGTCACAGCACACCATTGTTATCCTGAAAGATTAGCTTTGCAGCAATCATCATTTGGATATTGGTCTATAAGTGAATAGGTTTTTTCGAAGTATACTTAAACATTTAGGCTGAATTACTGCTTGGTGAGAAAATATTGATCTTCTGGAGGTTTCTGCATGTTCAAAGGCAGTTTTTTTTTATCTCCACTGTCTCCATGTTCTTGATATTGATCTTGATATTATTCTACAGATTGCCTTGAATTAACCTTTAGTTTCAAGCCAATGCTAGATCCCTTCTTAAATGTATTGTAATTTTAAAAATCACCACAGCATGAGATATGGGATATGTTACCGACTGATACATCGTTTACAATATTTTTTGGTAGATATTTCATCTCCAAATGACTAAGATTGTAGAGTTTGGATAGCTCATGGTATTAATGTAAAATGCGCTTATAACTTTTAAATTTGCGTTTTCAATTTGGACCCAGAAGCAGACAGTTGGGATTATAGTAAGTTTTACTTGTCGTTGGCAGCAGGATTGCAGGAAAGTAAATATGATATGAGCAGCCAATAAAGGTACAACTATGGATATAGCTGGTGAGGGTTCAAACTTTTCATATAAAATATATGGATTAGAGGCGGGGTGTGATGAGTCAGGTGTGTGTGGGCACGCCAACAACCACAATCGCACACGTAGGTGGAAAGGGATGGAGGAGGAGAGGAAGTGATTGAGGAAAAAATACTTATACATATAACAACGGTAAAAATTGGATGAGTCAGGCTAGCACGATACTCATAAAGACACTTTTAAAGCCATAATTAATATTATGGTTCGAGCAATAAAGGAAAATTCCACTCTTTCAAATGAGTTGAAGTATGAGAAAAAGATTCTGAAAAAAAGCATCTTAAAAAAGCTGAAAAAAAGACTTAACCCTTTAACGCCATCACAAAGAAAAATAACCCTGTGGAAAGATTCTTTATTTTCTAATTTTAGTTCTTTCATGTGGTGGCCCCCAGGGCTCCATCCTTGGCCCCTTACTCTTTAGCATATACAAGCTACCTGCTGAATCATATTTTGGAGCACAAATTTTTCAATGAGAATAAGACATTCAAAATGCTTTCAACCGAACAGATGAGCAGGACTTTTAAAGAAGGTTTCAAAACTGCTGTGGTGTTTACCTTACACTTGAACTTTGGTTGGTTGTATATTTGAAAGGAAAATAACTTAAAGCTAACGCTACACTATTTCTCTTAAAGGAACCCTAATCCTAATCCTAATCCTGATTTATCTCCAACTCTTAAACCTCTGTCTCACTTATAGCCTCCATCTTACTGCCCTATATGGCTGCTTGTGATTGTAACATCATTAGCTGAAGCTTTACATGACTTTCATTATACTGCAGCCATTATTATTTCCCAGGAGCAGGAAGCAAACCCAGGAAACACTCAAGTGGAGCTTATTTGTGTTGGGCAACAGATCTCAATGAGTGTGTGTGTTAATACACAACTGGTGAAAGAAAGCATGCATGCTGGGGCGGTTATTATCTGAATGAACTCTGACCAAAAAGATGAATCTGCATTTTGCGGCCTGTTCTTGATTAACAGACACTCATGTTGGCGAATAGTAAACACAACCTCATTGCTGTTCTTTTTTTTATCTGCAGAAGGCAGCGAACTAGAGTTGTTGATCTAATCTATGAATGCAACTGTAGTTAGTCCTTAAGTGCTACTGCTGTGAGTTGTGAGTGAGAGATCGCTACTCTAACAGTCACTTGGAAAAACAGAAAACGATTAAACGGCTGCATTTTTGGAACTGAAACGCAAACTTTTGAAAATGACTTCCAGAGTCTGATCTTTCAAAAACGTTACCATTTCCATGTCTGCGTGGACTGGAAAACTACAATTCATGTGAAAACTGTGGCGTGGCGGCCTCAGGGTTTCAAATATATACCTTCACGTGGACACAATAAAAAAAACAGTGTTGGACCATTTGCTTTTGTTTTTGCAGGAGACTGTCTTCTTACGGCTGTTGCCTCTAGGGGTCGCCAAAGCGAATTGTCTGTTTCCATCTTCCCTGTCATCCGCATCTTCCTCGGTCACACCAACCAACTGCATGTCCTCTCTTACCATATACATGAATCTCATATTTGATATTTCCCTTTCTCATTCCTGGCAGCTCCATGTCCATGTCTCCATATCCTTCTACCAACAGATCCGCTATCCCTCCTCTTCACATGTCCAAACCATCTCAGTCTGGCCTCTCTCACTTTGTCTCTAAGACGTCTAAATGGGGCTGTCACTCTGATGTGCTCGTTTCTGATCCTGTCCATCTTTGTCATTTCCAAAGAACATCTTTACATCTTCAACTCTGCCTCTTGTCTTTTGGTCAGAGCCACCTTATGAAAACAATCCAGCAGAGCTGCTTGAACTACCATCTTGTACACCTTTTCCTTCACTCTTGCTGCTACTTTTCTTTTACACTATTCTCCACCCAGTCAACCTTGCCTACACATGTTTCTTCACCTCTTTCCCACACTTCCTGTTGCTGCAGTTGAGCCCAAGTACTTAAATGCCTGCAACTTTCCCTCTACTCCTTGCATCCTCACAACCTGTTCTGCCTGCCTCCCTTCCATTCACACACACGTACACTGTCATGCTGCAAGTGACTTTAATCTCTCTTTTCTCCAGCACATACCTCCACCTCTGCATGTTTTCTTCCACCTGCCCCCACTATAGATCAAAATCTCATCCACGAATATCCTAGTCCATGGAGACACCTGTCTGACCTAATCTGTCAGCCAATCCATCACCATAGCAAACAAGAAAGGGCTCACAGCGGATCCACGTTGCAGTCCCACCTCCATCTCGAACCCATCCATCACTCCTACTGCACACGTCACCATTTTCATACCGCTCTCATTTATATCCTGTACCAATTCAAAACATTTATGTCATTCCAGACTTCCTCACGCAATTCTTGAGTTCATTCCTCGGCACTCCGTTATACGCTTTCTCTAAATCCACAATGCTACTCCTTCCGATGTTCTGTGTACATCAGCATTGGCACGCTCAGGGAAAACATTGCATCTGTAGTGGTCTTTCCTGGCATGAAAGAAAGACTAACTGAGCTTTACATCTCTATAGTTGCTACATCTCTGCACAACATCCTTGTTCTTGAAAACCTGCAGACACAGCTGACTTGATGTACACTTCCTGTTTGCCTTTCTTTGGTGGTGTTGATGTTGAGAAGTTAAACCACGAATTACCTCGATTTGTCGATAAATGTGTTTGTGGATTGTTTTCACAAAGTTTTCATCTGATTGCAGAACTTTAAAAATTTTAAACTACAAAGAAACAAAATTTTCCTATTCCCCCAGCCGGTTAATAGTTATGTTATCTGTTCGAAAAAAGAAACAAAATCAAAAGTAAATTAAATAACAGACAATGAAATTGGTCGTTGGTGGGATAGGAAGTGAAAAATGCTGTAAAGCTTCATCTGTCATCAGAGGTTGTGAGTTGTGGTAACAAAAATGACATCAAAGTTTCTCCTCGTCGACTTCCTCATTCTTCTCTTGTTTTTCTTCAGTCTCCGTAACGTATTCTCTGCATGCCTCCGAGTTAGAATCCATCATCGCCGGATCCTTTCGTTCTTTCATCATCACTTATTCTCTTGCTCTGCTCCTCTTCCCTTAATTCATTCTCTGACTACCTCTCTCAGGCTTTTAACCACGTTTTACCTTGCTACAGTTTGTTACACCCCCAACAGCCAGCTTTTACCAACAAAGCATATCTGCTTCTTTGGTCGCTCTTTGAGAATAAGTGAATTCACGCTAATATTGAGTTGAGTGGAAATTCTCCGTGCTGCCTCTGAATAAGGAAGAGGTGAGAGGTCAGGCATGTTCGACGCTCATTCTGGACTATGGCTACCAGCTACGTAGAACTTCAGGTCACTATTATCATTAAAACTGGACCAATCAGGAGATAGTTTTCAAGGCTAAAACACCTGTGGTAGAAAGTTACTGTTGTTTATTGCAACTGTTAACTTCGGAAACAAAAAGGACAAAAAAAAAAACATGAAAAGAAGTTACATGTATTTTCCCCAAATTACTTCTTCAGACATTACTATCATTCATATTTCATCTCTTTTTCTGTCCTTGTTATACTGAGGCTCATTTTTAACTTCTTCCTTCTTAAAGGTGTATCCATTTACTCTTTATCAGAGATTATAGGCAACTGTAACTTCATGTAATTAATCCAGAAGTCTGATCTTTCATAAAAGTGCTTTCTCACTATGAACAAACAGAACTATGGTTCCTTTTAATTGCAATCATAGTGTGGCTGTTTGATACAGATCATTCACACTTTGGGAATTTTGGTCCATATCAAACTGAAAAGTCTGAAAGTCTGGACCAAACTATGTGCCCAAAAAAGATACAGAACTATATTAATTAGTAATTTATTCACATTAAAATAGAATTATTGACCTAGAACAATAATATTTTGGATTATAAAGATCAGTCATTACATTTAAAATTAACATTGATGAGCGATAACATTAAAACCTCCTGCCTAATATTCTGAAGGCCCCTTTCGAAATCGACCCGCGTTCGTGATTTAAGTGATAGATATCCTATTTGCCTTATTAAAAAAGATTTTCATTTGCAACTTGCATTTGTGTTTGCTCTGGCTGTTTCATATTAAATTTCGGAATGAAAAAAATATTAAATCAGGATGCGGTTGAATACTTTTTCACAGAATCATCACCACTGAAGTCGGCATCACATTGACGGTAATGCTGGTTTTGAAAGGGTGATGGTGTGTGAGATAGTGTGTTTGACCAGTACATCACAGCCTTTTCAAACATCCTGCTCCTAAAGGGTTCTTAGATTTGTCTCGTCCATCACCGCTCCCTCATCCATAGAGGGTAAAAGGGGTAAAAGGTGACAACTAAGCCCAATTGAAGGACTGAAGTCTTGTTTGTCCCTGAGGATTTGTTCATATATTGGTAACCTTCAGAGTTTTTTTCTATGACATGAATTCATAATATTCTTAAGTAAACAGTATTCATAGCATTGGGTATTAAAGATCCTTTTAGATATTAGTTATTTTGTTTTGCATTTAAGGTCTCAACAAACTGTCTCATCCACATGCAACTCTGTCAACTACATAGTTGACATATAGCCAGATACCTAAAAAGCATAATTCTCTACTGATCGGTGTCAACTTTATAAATCCTATGTTTAATGGTGTGAACTTTATGTCCTCCACGGACATTCTATAATTCTATTATAGAGGCAATAGAGTTAGATCATTATATCATAGAGGCACTAGAGTTAGATCATTATATAATAGAGGCACTAGAGTTAGATCATTCTATAATAGAGGCACTAGAGTTAGATCATTCTATAATAGAGGCACTAGAGTTAGGTCATTCTGTGAAAGAGGAACTAGAGTTAGATCGTTATGTCTTAGAACCAATAATTGGGTCATTCTGTCTTAGAGCCACTACAGCCAAGTCATTAATTCACAGGGTGGATAATGAGCCTATTAAATTAACATCAGTGGTTTGCGATGCTATTAAATAATTAGCACTTAGCACAACATTTGTATTTAGGTTTTTTATTCTATTTTACTTTTTCACACCAGTTCTTTCTTCCTTGTTGAATCCGTTGACATATGTTTTGGATTATGGCAACACTGCCCCCAACAATTTCAGGTAGTACTGCTTTGTTACATCTTCCAAAGAGGTTATGTTTATAGCTTTGTTGTCTATTTGTTAGCAATATTACGGAAACATTTTGCATGAAGTTTTACTCAGAGGTAGGATTTGGCATATCCTAGAGATTATGTTAGGTTATGACCTCACGACATGAACTCATAATAACATTTCTTAACCATTGCGAGGCACTTTCGGAGTTTCTTTTTGCAATAACTCCTCAATACATGAACGGATTTGCAATTATTTTTTTTTATCGCAATAACATTTATGTATATTCTTGTGCCTTGCCTAAGTTTTGCATTATCAGAAGTAAAGCTCTGTTCGGATCCATGTATGTCTTAAACGTTTATCATGAATGAACCTCTATAGACAGTAAGACAAATAAGTTGAGCTTATCATTTAACTTCCCAGGCAAATATGATTGTCCAATCATTGTGAGCCCTTCCTTTAATACCCAATCAGACCGTACAAAAGCAGATATCTCTCTTATTAAATCACACACAATTTGTGCTCATAACTCATAAAAAGAAGCTAATTGAGGAATGTTTACATTGCTTTCACAGTAAATGGATCTAAATCTTCTTGATTCACTTCAGACAAATCCCACTGAGCTAAGGTGTTGTACCAACACATTATCGACCTGGCTGGGTCACCTCTGTGCTGTTGACCAGCCCATTGAACAGTGTTTGCTTGTCTGCCAGCTTTAGATTATCTCCACCACGTGATGAGGACATTTGCCAAAAGATCAGTAGATGCCTCCATTGATTACCAATAGAGAGTAGCACAGTAAATCTGATCACTGGATTCTGATGGTGTTTTTCTCAGGAATTGCAATAATTGCCAATTATGCTGGAAAAAGTGACATCATTAATAATAATAATAATACATTTAATTTATAATGCACCTTACATTTGGATCAAATCTCAAAGTGCTACAAAGCAAAAGCAGATAAAAACATCAATAAAAATATAAAATTATAACTATATAAAAGCCTGACCAAAAAGCAGCAATGTTAATTAAGGTTATAGGTTCTGCTAAAAAAGAAAGTTTTAAGTCCTTTTTTAAATGTGTCCGTCGTCTGTGGAGCCCTGAGATGGTCAGGGAGGGCATTCCACAGACGAGGGGCAGCACATCAGAAGGCCCAATCACCGATGGTGCTGAGCTTAGTCCGGGGAAGGAGGAGGCGGTATGAGTGGGTCGAACGGAGGGATCGTGTTGAGGTCAGTGGGGTGAGTAGTTCTTTTAGGTAGGGGGGTGCGTTACCATGGATGCACTGGTGAGTGAGGAGAGAGATCTTATAATCAATCCTGGTGGAGATGGGAATCCAATGAAGGGAATGAAGAACGGGAGTGATGTGTTCGTGTTTACGCACTCTCATCAGGATCCTTGCAGCACTGTTTTGAACATACTGAAGTCTTTGAAGACTTTTATCAGGGATCCCGATTTGAAGTGCGTTACAGTAATCCAGTCGGGAGGAGACGAACGCGTGGACCAGCTTTTCAGCATCACTCAAGGTGAGTGAAGAACGGAGTTTCGAAATATTTCTGAGATGGTGAAAGGAGATCTTGCAGATGTGTTTGATGTGGGATTCAAAA
>VRLP01006561.1:0-27647 GCA_009660295.1 Lophius piscatorius
TCTGATGCTCCCTCCTGTGTCAGTTCTGATGCTCCCTCCTGTGTCAGTTCTGATGTTCCCTCCTGTGTCAGTTCTGATGTTCCCTCCTGTGTCAGTTCTGATGTTCCCTCCTGTGTCAGTTCTGATGCTCCCTCCTGTGTCAGTTCTGATGCTCCCTCCTGTGTCAGTTCTGATGCTCCCTCCTGTGTCAGTTCTGATGTTCCCTCCTGTGTCAGTTCTGATGTTCCCTCCTGTGTCAGTTCTGATGCTCCCTCCTGTGTCAGTTCTGATTCGATCCAGTGTGTTTGGTTGAACTGCACGTAAAATATTCTACATTTTCAGAGTTGAAGTGATGTCACGGTGTAACGTTGAGAGTTAACACTCTTAACGTTTGTCCTTTCAGGACTTTGCCAACACCATCCCGGGTCACGGAGGCATTATGGACAGATTTGACTGCCAGTACCTCATGGCCACCTTTGTCAACGTTTACATCGCCAGCTTTATCAGGTAAAAACACCCGTCTGCTCAAAATAACGACCTAAACTTCGCCCACAACTTAAGAGAGGGAAGTGAGAATGAAAATTAAGAGAGCAGAGGAAGTAATGAGCGGATTTGAACGGAGCCTGCGGTAGGTTGTAGGATCAAATGAAGGCCGCAGCAGGAACCGGCGGCTGATATCCGGTTCCTGATGCTTCCTGCTCCGTTCGCTCTCATTGGCTGTTGCCAATGATGTTTTATTATTTCGTAAACATCAAACATGTTTGATGTTTACGATTGGAGATCGGGGGAAGGCTCCGACTCGATCGGGAGCAGTGAGATAATCGAATCGAATATTTGGACAAATAGTCTGTTGAGATAAAGGTTTAATAAAGGTTTTGTTTTTTAAAAAAAAGTCATGACGAAGCAAGTCTGATTCCCTCCCTCCTCTCAGGGGCCCCAACCCCGCCAAAGTGATCCAGCAGCTCCTGGCCCTCCGCGCCGATCAGCAGCTCCACATCTTCACCTCCCTGAAGGCTCACCTGATGGAGAAGGGTCTGCTTCCGGCGCTGGAGGAGGTCGCCGCCTAGAGCCACCCGCACCTGTACCGGCTCGCCCTGAGAGAGAAAGAGAGAGAGAGAGAGAGAGAGAGAGAGAGAGCAGACACGAGGGCGGCAACCCAGGAACTCTGGGAAACTCGCAGCATTTGTGTGAGCGAGAACACATCCTAGAAAAAGAAAACAACCACAGAGAAACTACAGCCACGGGTCATTCCATCTCATTTGGGCGTGAGAGTGGAGCGTGTTTGGGTTCAAGCAGCCGGTGAATGTTTTCCAGCCGCGGCCGGTGAATTACTGCCCCGTCACACATTTCCACCGTCGCCAACACGCGTTGAACAAAAGCGTTGGTTGGCTGTAAACTTCTGCCTGAGAACAGGACGGCATCTATATACCTACTAATGTGTGTTAATATCTAACTGTACCTCTTTAACTTGATACACTGCTCTCAGCCCAGTTACTCACTGTACCGTGACCCCGCCCCCACCCCTCACCCCTCACCCCCAACGCCAACATTTACCCTTTCCATGTTTCTTTATCGTGATTGTTTCTATTTATACGTGGATGTTTTTTTGTTGTTGTTTTTTTATATATGCGTGTCCTGTTAAATCTTCTATGTGTCGTGTCGCTTCATCTCCGTACTGTCTCCATCGTTTCCCGCCATCACACGATTCCTATTATTACCAGGCAGCTGAAGGCGCCGGAGGGGATCATCCGGATCGGAACCTCTTAAAACTACGGAGCAGGAGCAGCCTGCCGATCGATCGGTCTTCCCTTCTCATCAGCGGCTCCACAGTAGAACGGTTCTTGTTGAGTGAGTCCGTCGCTGTTGATTCATTCACCCTTTGAGGTTTCATGCGTCTTCGCTCAGGCGACAGGATGGTTGCGTCTTGTGTGTAAGAGTGTGGCTGGAACCCCACGGGTTGAGGTTCCGCCTGACACCGGTAGTGCCGGATGTGTCATAAATGTTCCGGCTGGAGGATGTTGCTGTTTACGCGCAGTCAGTGCTCAAAAGGCTTTACAGGAGGACTCTGGGAAATGTATGCAGCTGGTAAACTTCTTCAGAGAGAGGGAGAGAGAGAGGGAGGGAGAGAGAGAGAGAGGCTTTTGACATTTTATTTAAAAGGAAGTCTGTTCTCTCAGCCTTCTTAAAGGTGAATAAGCAGTTACCGGTCAGGGAGAATGTATTCAAATATGTGGTTGTGTTGCATTATGGGATATGTAGTTTCAGGTACCTCCTCCCGTGATTGTTCTTCTGTTAGTCTCTGTGGCTCGACGTGGCTGGAGTATTCCTGTAGATCCACCGACACAGCCTGCTCTGTTGAACAGGTGTTTATTAAAAATACTTTCATTTTATGTCTGACTGAGACTTTGATTCCATTTGTATTCAAGAAAAGCTAAGTTGACGCTGTCATACCCGACAGCAAGGGTGTATCCCCGAAAAGCCCTCCTATCACATGCGTTGTACAAGCAATCCCCCCCGATTGAACTCCTCTTGTTTTCTGTGAAATAGCGCCACCAAGTGAGTAAAATATGAACTGTTGGAGTAAAATATGACCTATTACAGGATAGATCTCCTGGAGTCCATTCATAGGCACCAAGTCTGGACAAAATCAGACCAAATGTTGAAAATGATCACCTTAAAACTTGGCGATAGACCCCCTGGTGCCAGATTTCCGTAGCTGACATTTCCCGAAATCAATCCAATTCTTCCTCACACTAAGGTCCATGTGGAATTAATGATCCATTTAATAGTTTTTGAGTTATTGTGTTAAAACGAAGGATCTGCAGCGGCTATGATGACAATTCCACAATATTCCCAACTTTTTTGAGGATTTTTTTGCAAGGATTTTTTTGCACTTTTTTTAGAAAACTTTTTTTTTTTAGAGAACATTAAAATACTGACATGTTTATTATTTCCATATATTCCCAAATTATCGGATTATTTAGAGATGTGACCGAATGAATCAACGAGAGGTTGTTAGCCATGATTCTTCCCCCCCCGTGCTGATCCATCCCATCGTCTGATGCTGCTCCATCATCATCATCATTCTTCCTCCTCCTCCTCACTTTATGTCAAATCAACTCTGTGGGTGGAGCGAGTTACCAACCAGAACCTCCGCGCTCTAAGAGGGAACAGCAATATGATATTCATACAGCAATCAGTGTAACAGTCGTGTGACGCTCGGTGTGTATTTATGATTATTATTCAATATAAAGCAACCGATTAGATATTTTATCCATCTGTCATCATGAATATTCGCCGTTTCATCAGTTTGTCCTCAAGAGTTTCCAAACATTTCCACATGAATGTCTCCGTTTGTGTCACTCCGTTCTTATTTTACTGGATGTCATTTGTATTTTTATGTTTTTTTGGCATATGACCAGTCTTAAAGTATTCTTTTCCACAGGCACTATATTGTACATTTAAGATGTTTATCAACATATTGAGTGTTCTTTACTGTTATTGGTGAGAGGAATATTTAAACTATTTTTGCCATATAGGAGAAAACTGATATTTCTCTTTTATTCTTGCTGTTTGTTTTAGGCTTTTCCCGGTCTGCTGTCGTGTGTCGATTTGCTAGCAGCTATGCGTCGTCTCCCTCTGAGCGGACGTGACGTTTCCATTTACATTGTAAGAAAAAAAAGAAATCTGTATAATTTACGGTAAAATACCAGCAGCTGCGGTTACTGCAATGTAAAAGTTACCGTGTGCAAGATCATACGGTAAAATATCATGAATAAAAAAAACACATCTGCTGTAAACATGTTTACGGTATAAGGGCGTTACATAAAATGACAGTAAATTACAATAAACTGAGATTCTTTTTTTTTTTTAATCAATATTTCACAATTCTAGACTAAGTTTCTGAAATCAAGGTGTGCTACTGTTAATTATTGTCAGTAAAGATTAAGTCAAAAAAAAAGCTGTCAAGAGACGATTCTTTTTTTAAGTTGAAAATATGTGGAAAACCCAATTTTACCGTGAAAACATAAACATGTAACATTTATTAAAAAGTACTACAATGTCACAAGTAAGTCATTACCTTAATAACCTGTCTATACGACAGATATTACTAGTATGTACATTTGAGTTTATCATATAAAAAACTTTAACCATCCAGCATTCTTATATTGATGAAGAAACAAAGTGTGTATTTCTGAAATACTTAGAAACAAAGTGTGTATTTCTGAAATACTGTCGATTTCAAGGTTTGAAAGAAAATAAATTTTGATTTCCTTTCATTTTCTGTAATGCCCTTATACAAATTTACAGTAATTACATTTTTTTTCTCTGCCGTGAAACCACAGCTGCTGGTATATTACCGTA
The DNA here is from genome assembly GCA_009660295.1 of Lophius piscatorius. Taxonomy (NCBI): domain Eukaryota; kingdom Metazoa; phylum Chordata; class Actinopteri; order Lophiiformes; family Lophiidae; genus Lophius; species Lophius piscatorius. The sequence goes on from VRLP01006561.1 coordinate 4,345, forward strand.
AATTATACATATTTATTTTTTTCTTCTCTGTGTACAGCATAACTAAATGAGGACCGGGTGTCTCCTCACATATTTCTCGGGTGTCACTGCCTTTGCAGCTCTGTCCTGCCATTTCTCCTCCTGGCCCTCCTTCTGGCCACTAGGGGGCGCTGCAGCAGCGGAACCAACGTCTCCGCTGCTGCTCTCTGATACATTCCACATTTGCCCACAGGAAGACGGATTAAAGAGACAAACGTTCGTTATTTATTGGCACCCACTGTGCTGATGTGAATCCCGTGGGACCCTCCCACTCTTTAGGCCCCCCCCCTTGTGTATGGATATTCTTGATTTTGTAGTTATAGATTCTCCATTTAAGCGTTCTGCTCTTAAACTGTTTGTGCTGAGTTGTACATTTGTCTGGACTGAAGTACTTCTGTTGATGCTGGTGTTTGCTTTGCCTCGGTTCAGAGAAAATTAAAAGGATTAAAACGAAAAAAGCAAGAAAAGAAGAATAATATGGTGTGACCTGTGTCCTACCCCCCTCTGTTTTTCTTCCGCATTTTGACGTAGGTGTTAGTTTGATTTCTTCATGACTAACGGAGATTTACAGAGCAGAGTATTGTTTCCCGTTTTTTTTTGTGAGTGCACACTCGGTAATCGAGATGGAACTAATCTTTCGCACCTTTGAACCCCGGTTCATTTTTGCACTTCTTGAAATGTATCTTAAAAGAACATTTCTGCTCTTCTAAATGTAAATAAAATATATATACCTTTTATATTTTTGCCGGAATTTGGCACCTAATGAGGTTAAGTTCAATTCTTTACTAAAAAAAATGATAGTTTAAAACCATGACGGTAAATTACAATCAATTCAGACTTTTTAAAGCTTGAAAACAAAAGTTATGTCAGAAATGAGAGTTTGTATTTCTACATTATACCTGTGTAGAAATGATGGTACCAGCTTGCAAAATGGTTGCAAAAAAGTTTCATAACAGCAAAATTCATTTAGACGGAATAATCCTTTAACGGTAATTTTTACCGTAAGGGTCAATGTTTTTTACATGAATAGATATTTTTTTGTGATAATTCCCTTTTTCATAGCCAGTAAATGTTTTTATAATGTTCTACCAGAACTGATCCAAACGAGTTCCACGGGAAAAAAAAGGTTTGACAAAATTCTGTGTTCTATTGTCGCCTATTTTATTTAGAAAAAGAAAAAAAAACTTAAGCGCATCAGGAATTTGTATTTGTATTCTTAAAAGTACATAATTGTACTTTTAACATAATTACAAAAAAAAACTATTTCTGTCCATAATTATCATTTTGAGGGAACCTGAGAGGGGACCCACTTGGTGAATGGACCTTTCGGAACCGAAACGATGCTGGGTCTGATACTAAACTGTCGTCGTCCGACAAAATTGACCCTGAAACAAAGACGATCCGAGTAAAAAACACAGTTCTGATAATAATTGACTGAATGATTTATTGTTTTCCAATCAGAAAACTCGTCTGTGTGACAAAGTATTGGCTCCCTATGAAAGTAGATCCAAGGAAAACAACCAAACGGCATCAAGGACTGGGTACAGCTGGACTAGACCCGCCCAGACCGAATCAAACCCCAGCCCTGTTCGACCGCATCTTCACTTCAGTAGACCAACTTCAGAAGCAGGAAGTTGGCTCCTGGGTCTCACCAGTAGCACACTATGCCAAAAATCATGAGAAATTCCAGATTGCATTCTGGGAAGGGTTCAAAACCTGTTTCTTGGGTTCTGGGACTCCACGGATCCACAATGAGACCCATCCTCTTCCCGTGGAGAAGACTTGGAACATCGGTGAACCTTTGCAAAAGAGACGGATGTTCCAAAAGTTCTCCGAGAGCACAGCAAAGGCTCCTCCGAAGAACTGTATCTCAATGAAGGTCAGAGGTCACGGCTCCACTATTCAGATCGCACGAGACAAAAACATGACATACGGGGAAGCGGCGAGTCGGCGCCACCTGCAGACTGAGAAGAACAATACTGCTCGTCTGGATCGCTCGGACCCTCAGACATGGATTCTGCTCTATATGAGAAAACTGCCGAATGTCGGGTCATCGTTTTTTTTTTGTATGAGCTGAACCTGAAGAGCAACCGGTTCCTGCAGCAAGACGAAGGAGTCCACCTCTGAATGGATCAGAATGAGTGGTCTAGTCAGAGTCTGGACCTGGACCCATGTGGAGAAGCTGTGGTTTGGACCTGGATAGATGAGATCATGTTCACAAAAACAAACGTTTCCTGTGAGTAAACTCTGACTCTTCTGGCTGCGGACGGAGCCGTGAAGCAACACGCTGAAGGACTCAAACCCATTTCCTCTTTGGGGAAAAAAGACACCGGTTTCCGTTTGTCACAAGAAGGCGCCGCTGCATGAAGAAGATGAGCGCCGTTCAGTGAAGCACCTCTGGAAGCTGCTGACACACGGCACAGGAATGAACATGGAAGTAGAGGCAACATGAGAGGACGCGTTTCTGAGAAAGAAAAAAAAAAGAGGACAGGAAGTAGGAAGTGTGATGTGTTTTGTCTCCACTTTGTACGTGTGTGTGTTCATGTGTGCGTGTGTGTGTGTGTGCTCCGCTGAGATGCTTGTGTGAACCTGTGAAGGACATTATAGGACCATGTCTCTGAAACTACCTCGCCACTGGGACTTCAGCACCTTCAAGGCTGAGACGGCTCGGATGGGTAAGCTGGTGGCCGTGCTGCGTTCACGGACCCTCGTTACAATTCAGGCACTGATGTGTCTCTTAAAAGGCGTTTAAGGAGAGTGTGTGGGGGGGGGTGCTACAAGTGCTTGTCATTCTCTTAAATACCTCAACCAGGTAGTAGAAATGGGTCCAACACGTTCCTCATTAAGATATAGGAGATTAAAGGGTTGAACTTAAAGAAAAAAGTCATTTTAATAAGAGTTAATGGCGAGAAATTGATAGAAAATTAGCAAAAATCCAATCCGTCATTATCTGAGCGTTTGAAAAGGTGCATTTATGCAACTTTTTGTGCCGATTAAGTGACTGTAACTTAAAAACATAGAATGAATAGCGTCTTCTTTGTTTTCTTTCATAAACATGTAAAAACGGTTTTGTTCCGATGAGACCGCTCAAGTGTGTAATGGTTCCGGTCTGGAGCAGCTGAAGCTGCGCAGACAAACCTCTGAACTCTTGAACACAGTCTGGAATCAATGCAGCTCAGATGGCACGACGGTTGCAACATATTTGGATAAAATCCGTTTGCATGCAAGTACAGACTGGAAAAGTTCTGCACTTATTCGCTGCATGCATCATGTGAAGTCGGTGCTGCTGCTGCTGGGTTTCCACTGCTGGGAAAGGGAAGTTATTTATTATCTGCTTGGTGTTGACAGAACATCATATGACGGCAATGCTTCTTTGTAAGTTCCAAAGATTAACTTCCTCAAATCTGGCGGTTCTCTCTGATGTGAGAAGAGAAATATTTCAACGCTGCGGTTCTGCAGAGGTGCAGGAAACTGATGCAAAAGCCCAGTTTCTGCAGAACCATCTTCGCGTGTCTGCGTGACGTCGGTGCAGCAACTCACAGTCTGAGGCAAGAACGTCTGCACAACTTTTACTTTTATTTTTTTATTATTTCCTCCATGCTGTCAAAACATCAGCCAAACTTTATTTACAAGACCTCACAGAACAGAAAACAACCAGATGTCGGTGGTGTTGGGCTAAAATATCACATGAGGAACCCTTGAAATAGAACAGAACCTTTTCATCTTCCTCTCAAAACTATTATTAAAACTTTCGATGCGGCTCTCAAATACAGATAAACAAATATATCCAAATTTGTATATGGTGCCTTTTCCCAGCTAGATGATTCGTACCGGATCACTTTGACTCATGATAAAACTGAGAAGAATACAACAGTACCTACTTTTAACTGGACCGCACACAGTAGGACACATAGATGGGCACGTCGTTAAATTGCCTTTACAAATTCTGAAATAAAAAAAAACCAGCTACAAGAATAGATTCCCAGTAGAAATATTGGAAATAAAAGCGTAGAAGGAGTTATTCCCTGTAGAGGCATTTATTTTATTTTATTTTTGGAATAAAATCAAGCATTAGAACATAGTTATATCCAAACTCTTCATCCGTAAAGATGTAACAGCGCTTTTTCACACCTTCCACAGAACTAAGTATCTTTGCATATCTGCGTCTGTGCAGCACCTCACAGTCACGGTTCTGTCCCCAGCTTTAATACCGCGAAAAGCAAAAAACCACAAGCAAACCTCAGAATCTTACCAAGTATGTTCTAGTCCAAATATCTCTTTGCGCTCGATACGAGACACAATCAGACGATGCATCTTGAATATCTTCAGTTTCTGAATTTGATGCAACATTTTCAATAGTTTTTTAATCTTGAAAGGCTTAAACATAACTTTCTTATATCCTTTCAAGTTGCACGGTGTTCTTAAATCTTGAACGGCGAAACTGTGTTACAACTTGGGACGAATGAGAAACATTCGAAAATAAAGAGGTTGACATGTAAAAAAATTTTTTTTTTTACCTTTACTGGCTTTTTCTGACACAAACTTCTTAATATCAGTAAACTTGAGGTTAAAATGAGATTTTCCGTCTCAATTTTTCTCCTTGTTCTATTGGCAGATTTTAGTTTTTTGAGTCATTATAAGCTACAAACACCTTATATTCAGGATTTCATACTTATTTTTGAAGGATATTTTTGTTTCCAGTGAACTTCTTCTTCACTGAAAGAAGTTTTGGAACTTTTTGACTGTGAACAATACTAGATTTGAGTACCAAAAAAGAGTTCTGTAGGTTGTAGTGTGTGCTTATGTAGCTCCCCTAGTGGACATGGCCGGTATTTTGCAAAAAAAAAATCAAATTTTTTTTGCCACATTTTGGGTCCATCGTCAATCCAACTGGTCCAAATGGAGAGTCCTCCTGGTCCTGTCCCACAAAAGAATGTGTAGAACTTTGTGGTTTTTTTTCAAACCCTCTGAGCAAATTCCCTGATTGTTTTGTTTCGTGTAATAAAACGATTTTATTGCTTTTCTTAATTAAAAAAAAAAAACATCAGGCGAGGATAAAAATCTGCATGTTTTACGTGTTTAATCACAGAATACTCACACATAGTTACTTTAGGTCCAACCTGTCCGTGAACGACGAGGCGATGCAGATGCACCTGATAGTCGAGGCTTAACTTAGAGGAAGCGGTGAACAGAACAGAACCTTCCTCTGACGGGTGAAGAACGCTTCATTCAGGGGTGACTTTGTGTCAAGAATGATAAATATTATGTATCATTTTGAGATAAGGCGGACCTCAAGTGTTGACCTTTTTGGCTCATTGTTTGAAGGGCAGCTGCATTCGTTCACCTCCACAGGATACTGGGCCGCTCAGACCCGCCTCCGCTTCCTTCCATCCTCAGACTGTGAGGTTGATGGACAGAAATAGACCGCATGAAGCGTTCGACCTCATCTATGATAGGCTGATGCTCCTTCGCATGAGAGGAGGAACCGCTCTGCTGCTGATGTTCGCTGATGTTTTTTCTCAGCCACCGGCTCTGACGCGGCTCTTTGGGCTTCTGATCTTCATGACCGTTTTTCCTGCTGGTGTTTGGCAGCTCGGTCCAGGAGCGTGACACCCGGGGAGGGCAGCTCCGGGCAGGGTTCCCCCGGCTCCTCCAGGTCCATGGAGAGGCCCCTGAAGGCCGGCTGGCTCAAGAAGCAGCAGAGGGGGATAGTGAAGAACTGGCAGCAGCGTTACTTTGTGCTGAGAGGAAGCACTCTGACCTACCACAAAGACGACAAGGAGACCACCGTCCAGGTGAGGCGCTGAGAAATCACTCACTCCTTCTTCTCTGTTATTGATCCTTTGATGTTCTTCAGTCGCGTCTTTTTTTGTGTGTCACTGTTGGGTTTATGTTCCTAGTCAGACGGACGTTGTTGTCTCTTATTTCCTATTTGGGTTTTCCTGAATTATTACTATAATGGGATGAAAAACTCACTAAACGGAAAAGATCATCGTCTTTTTTTCTTTTCACACTTTTATGTTCTGTTTTTTTTTTTAAACCACCGTTTCCGGGCCTTTTATGTCGAATGCCTGCAGTAGCGTTTTGGAATTTTGCACATGCAGTCGCTTGCGCCGAATCAACGTCATATCTCCTGTATTCACGTCTCACTTTATCTCCCTCAATGGGAAATGTGTCCGTTATCGTTTCGATCACCGCGACGACTCTGTGGGCTGACTTTGCACACTTCCTGTCAACAGCTTGATGGAGGCCCAAACCGGAGAGACTTTCTGTCCCGAACAAATGTTCTCTGTCTGTTTTGCAATCCACTAGTTTTATGCTCACGACTTAATCACTTGATCACGGAGTCGCCATCCAGCCAAACAGCCCGAAGTCTTTGATGACGCGCTGTCGATCCGTTCCATGTGTTCCTCAAAGACTTTAATCCTCTCCTCACATGACATGGGGAGAACGTGCAAACCTAAGAAAAATGAATCTGAAAAGTGAATCATAAGGAGAAGCTACCAACACAAGTCAGCAGACCCTTCTTGTTTGCTGTGGTGATGGAGAGGCTGACAGATGAGGTCAGCAGGAGTCTCCGTGGACTCTGATGTTGGTGGAGGACATTGTGATATGTAGTGAGATCAGGGAGCAGGTGGAGGAAGGAGAGCAGCTCTGCTGGATGGTTTAAAGACGGTGGTTCTGACCAGAAGACAGGAGGCAGAGATGAAGATGTTCAGAGGTTCTCTGGGAGTGAGGAGGAAGGACAGGATTAGAAAGGAGGACATCAGAGGGACAGTCCAGGTTAGACATCCTGGAGACAAAGTCAGAGAGGACAGATTGAGATGGTTCTGACCCGTGAAGTAGAGGAGGGATACTGGAGCTAGGAGAGGAGGTTTCTGGGATGTGGTGAGAGAGGACATAAATTTGGTTGGTGTGACAGGGAAAAATGTAGAGGACAAGGTAAAATGGAGACAGATGATCTGCTGTGGTGACCCCTAGAGGTCACTGTTGAAAGAAGAAGAAGTTGCATCAGTGAGCTTTCACCAAACAAACCCACAAAACCTTCAGTTCTGCAGAACTTCCTGTCCCAGACACCTCAACCCTGAGAATTTGGCCCTTGTGAAAGTTGCTCAGATCCTATTGGTTGACCTTTTACCTGTATTCATCACATGAACCTCGAGGAGAAAATGTTCACTTGCTGCCTGATATATAATATCCCACCCACTGACAGCCCACCACTTTGACGAGATATCCGACGCTACTGTGATTTCACCGGTCAGTGGTTATAATGTTATGGCCAATGTCAAAGTGGGAAATGGACTCCACTCTATAACCCTAAAGCAGATGATGAATCAGCATGAAGTGTTCAGACTCTGATGATGCATGATCAGGGCCGTAACACCCCCCCCCATGCTTTCATGTGACGCTTCCATCGATGATGTCATCGTTACAGTAACTTGCTTTTTCCGTTTTCTTTTGTTGTTTTTTTCCTGCAGGGAGTCATCCAGCTGAGGTTCAGCAAAATTAAGGAACTTCCTCTCAACCCAGACGACCCCGGGAGGTTCCTCTTTGAGATCGCGCCACGTAAGAATGGAATCCACCCTTCAGGGGCGGTGAACCGGCCTTCAGGCGTCGGCCCTCACTTTTATTCCAGCACTCGCAGAAAAGTTTGGCGTTTTAGTAGAAACACGTGAAACAAACGTTCCTGACAGGGTTTTTTCCCCTGCTTTCTGCTATTGACGCACCTCTTCACAGGGTCAACCATAGACCGACAACGATGCCCCTACGTGTTCATGGCGGGCTCCCAGAGCGACCTGGAGGAGTGGGTCCGCGCTCTACGGAGGGTCATCGGATCGCCAACAAGTGGAGGTTCGGCCAAAGCACACGTTGTTATGGCAACCGAATGTTTGACACCGAAAACTTTCCTGTCTGACTTGACTTTTACGCAAACCAGTCCCACGCTGTCGACCCAGAAAGCAAGGGTCTTTCCCAAGAAAAGACCCCCCAATCCCCTGCGTTGTACAAGCATTGATGACGATAAATACAGTTAACTAGTTTTTCTGAGCTCAGGAATAAAACAAGTCAGGTTTCCATGGACACTTCTCCTCCAGTCGATTCATTTGCACCATATTTAGCATAAATCGGACTAACGATAAACCTTTTAGAGATAAAACTCTCCCCCTAGTGGCTGAGATATGTAACTGACCTTTCCAAAACTCAATCCAGGTCTGGGTTGGATCCTATCCTAGCTGACATTGGGCGATAGGTGGGGTACACCATGGATGAGTCGCCAGTTCATCACAGGGTCCACCACCCTCAGGCCCACCGACAATTTAGAGTCACTGAATCTCCGACCCGGCGTGTTTGTGGACTTTCGGAGGAAGCCGACGTTTCTGCATGGAACCCCCACAGAAACACAGGGAGAACGTTCAAGAGCCCACACAGAAAGGGCCCCCATTGTGAGAAGTGAATTTGAACCCAGAACCTTCTTGCTATGAGACAACTCTGCTCACCTCAGGGCCCATGAGAGGAGCTAGAACCAAAGACTAAACTAAACCGTGAAACATTGCCGGCGAAAAAGACTGATTATATTTTAGGGACATTTCTGGTTCAAGCTGTCGTGTCTCCCCTCTCGCCGTCCCTGCAGTGTTCGGGAAAGCTCTGACGGAGACGGTGACCTACGAGCAGCGCTTTGGACCTCGCATGGTGCCGATCCTGGTGCAGAAGTGTGTGGAGTTCATCACGGAGCACGGCCTGAACGAGGAGGGCATATTCCGTCTGCCGGGTCAGGACAACGACGTCAAACAGTTCCGAGACGCCTTCGATGCCGGAGAGAGACCCTCCTTCCCCGGGTAACGCTCCCATGATTTCCCCTCTAGTCGCCCACTTCAGCATATTTAGTATTTTACATGGAGGCTTTTGGAAGTGGAGCAGAATTTTGATCAGATTTTAAATAGCAGATGTCAGCAGCTCTGGTTTTGTGGTCCGATGTGTACCAGGGTTTTTTCGTTTTTTTTAACCTGGGTAACAGGAACTCCCCCCCCCCCCTCTGATCTAAATACAGATTCAAACGACACGCATCCTACTATTATTCAACATGTTCTCCCTCTTGAAATACTTAAAATCACCTTTTTTTCCAAAGGTTTTTCTGAACCCTCGAACCAAAAAAGCAGATTTCGGCTTAAATGCTGTAAATTACACTGTAAAAAAACCCCCCAAGAAAAAACCCCCAACTCTTATAATTTACAGTAAAATACCTGCAGCTGTGGTTGTCGGACTTTTGCTGTGATAAATACGGTTCCCATGAACGAGACATGGCGGTAAATATACACTAAAAAACTGATATAACGTCATAACATGATAATAATAATAATAATAATAATAACAACAGATATAAATTATGACAAATTCAGACTTTTTTTTTAACCTTATTTAAGTTTTTATAGAAGCAGAATCTTTCATTTAAACAGAATAATACTGTTACGGTAATGACTTGTTTGTGATGTTGTGGCGTTTTTTGGTTTTTTTTACATCCATTTTTTATCAAAAGTTTTTTAAATTCACCGTAAAAATTCTGTTTTTTTCCACATACTCTTCTCCAAGAAAAAGTTCTTTACTGTTTCTTTACTTTGAGAAACAATAAATAATAATTGATTCTTTTATAAGTCACAGTAACTTCTACTGTTTTTAAACAGTTTTTTAGATCGTTTTTTAGATCGCTTCTCCGATCCCGGATGAACGTATGAAGGTCACGACTATATAAGGATAAAACACCATGGACTTTGATCGACTCAAACACATCTCAGGTGTCTCTTCTTTCTGAGAAAGTAAGGAGAGATGAAAGAGCGGTAGAAAGATCTACGTCCGCTCAGAGCCGAGGGCGAGACCACATCCTGTTCTGGCAGGAACTCAGGAGGAAGCCTCCGTTACCGAACATCAGATCTCTGACAGAAGAAGGGCTCTGGCAGGATGATCTGAACCCAAAATTAACGCCAGAATATAAACAAAGACAGCTGTCCAACGCCAGCAGAACCAAACAGAACTGTTCTGTTGGACCTTCTGACAGACGGCAACACCCATGTATTAATTTGTAGAGTCAGACGAACATCCTGGATTAGACTCACAGCAAACTTGAAGACCCATGAAACGTTTAGATGTAGGATCTCCTCCGCCAGCCCGGAGGATTCAACTCGGCTCCTCCCTCCCAGCAGCCGAGCCGAGTTGAATCATCCAGAATGCTCCAGGATGAGCTGGAGAATGTTGCTGGGGAGAGGGACATTAGGAATACGCTGCTTGTCCTTCGCAACTCGACCCCGGATTAGAGAAAGAAAAATGGATGGAGGGTCCAATGAACTCTGCTGGAGACCTGTACTGTAAAAAAAATTATCTGCGTTATTTACGGTAAAAACAGCTGTGATTGTTAATATTTCACCGTAAGAGATACAGTAACCACGTGCAAGACATTACGGTAAAATACCATGAAAAAAAACGATCTACTATAAACTTGTTTACGGTACAAGATCATTAAAATACAATAATTTTTTTTTTTTTAATAGATTACTAACATTTTGTTTCTGTGGAAATTAAGGTTTTCTTGGCTAAATGTTAAAGGTTGTTTGTTGTTTTTGCGGTAAATTCAGATATACATACCAATAAAATATGTTATTTAGACAGAATAATACTTTTACTTTTACAGTGATGACTCGTTTCCCTGTTCAAACGACTAAACGTTAATTTTTTCACGGTAAAACAAATTTGTGTTTTCCACTTATTTTGACCAACATAATGAATAAAGGCATTTACTTTTTCTTGATTTTGGCTAATTCTACGGTTTAGAGTTTAAAAGTGTTTTATTGTTGCCCTCGACGAGTTTTACCATCATTTCTAGCGGCAATTTTTTACAGTGTGGTATTAACATTGAAATTTACGGTAAAAAAATATGAAAGCATATATTAAGAGCATTACTTTTCCTTTTACAGAATTTAAAAAAAAGAAGTTATCTGTGTATAATTATGAAATATTTCAAAGTTTTCGAAGTTTTAGTTTAATTTAATTTACTGTAATTTCATGGAAAGTACTTTTACCGTAAACAAGTTTACAGTAGATCTTTTCATTTTTCATGGCATTTTACCCTAATGTCATGATGGCATTATTTCTTACGGTGTTACGGTTTTTACGGTAATATCTGGGAACCGCGGCCACCGGAATTTTACCGTAAATTATTCAAAATGATTCATTTGACAGGTCCGATCTTTTCAAGCCTTTTATAGTAATTGAGAACGTTCTGTAATGAATCCGAAGAGGGACAGGAAGCCATGAGTGTGTGTGGAGTTTTAGCAGCTCCATTTTGGACCAACTATGACCTGAGTATGAAAATGGTGTCGGTTCTAATCCGACCCGGAACTGCAGAGGTCCAAACCAGAAGTGACTTTTTTCTGCTCCGGTGAGAGATGCTGATTAGATGATGTGCTAAACGCCCGCAGTGACACAGACGTCCACACGGTGGCATCGCTGCTCAAGCTGTACCTGCGGGAGCTGCCTGAGCCTGTGGTGCCCTGGACCCAGTACCAGGACTTCCTGGACTGCACCGCCATGCTGGACTCCGGCAGCATGGAGGTGAGCTTCATTTCTACCAACGACAATAATCCGGCAGAGGGTCGGCGTTACCGGTGTTCATGTTCTTCCATCTGTCCCTCAGGGTCCAGAAAAGCTGGAGAAACAAATCGCTCTCCTCCCCAGGAACAACTACAACCTTCTCAGTTACATCTGCAGGTGAGGAGATGGATGGAGCCACAATGCATTATGGGTTTCAATCCAGACAGGACTTGATTCGCAAACACAGAACTCAGATTGTTGTGCATCTGATCCCGACTTCTTGTTCCTTTAGGTTTTTGTTTGAGGTCCAGCTGCAGTCCAAGGTGAACAAGATGAACGTGGAGAACCTGGCCACGGTGATGGGGATCAACCTGCTCAAACCTCAGATAGAAGACCCCGTCACTGTGATGAGAGGTAGGAACAGCCGCAGACGATCCATCCAGCTCTACGTCCTCTTATGAACTTTAAATGATTCATGTTCCGGTCCAAATCAAATTAATCCACTGATCTATTCAACTTCATCTGCACCAAAAATTACTTTTTGCTCATCAACCTATATCCACGAAAAAATATTTAATGTGTCATTCTACATTTACACTTCCACACACCTGAGTGCGAGGAAGAACTGGACTGATTTAGGGAAAGGTCAAATGGGTATTTCTGCCACTAGGTGGAGATTTATCTCTAAAAGTTTTCAGGCCATAATTTCTCAACCTAATTTTGGGGCGGATGAATGGACTTGATGAAATTTAACACAAATCTGTCATGTTTTACTCTAATAGTTCATATTTTACTCTCTAGGGGGAGCGCTTTTTTTTTATACAAAAAACACTCTTTTTTTTCTAACATAACTTCCAAACTGTTTGTACTATTTAGTCCAAATTTACCTCATATGAACCGCCTCAATGAGTCACATTTAATCTGAGGAGCTCAATCAGGGGGACTGGTTGTACAACGCAGGGGATTGGGGCCTTTTTCTTGGATATACCCTTGTTGTCGGGGACGACAGCGTGGGACTACTTCTACTGAAGTCTCATTATGATAATATTTTGCATCTAATACTGAGGAAGTGTTCAACTTCAACATTTGCATAAAACTACCCACAATGCTTCTGGACATCTGCACTGCAAAAACGCAACATCATGTGTAGTCAAAATATCTCATTGCACTGATTTCTTTCAACGTTTCCATCAGATACAAGTTCGTTGAAACATCTTGTTAAATCCCAGAAAGCCTCTCAAACAGGAAGAACTGTAATCTAGAAACCTGCTTTCAGCGCCGCTGGTTTATTCTGACACAAAACGTCATAAAGCTCGTGAAAAACCGTCAAAAAATGAGATTAAATCTAAATTCTCCTTTATCTAAATGTCACATCTTATTTCAGGAAATCTTTTGCTGTTTGCTTATTTTTGAAGAATTCATTTCCTCAACATCGAAGACGAGATGTTTAATAATGAATCAATGAAACGGGCTAACTTTGTTCTGAACACATGACCTCGCTGTTGTTGCTGTTTTTTTCTTCCCCCCCCGGCAGCGACCCCTCTGATCCAGAAGCTGATGACGGAGCTGATCAGGGAACACCTGACCCTCTTCCCTCTCTCCAGAGACGTGCTCCCCTCTCCTCCCGCGCACAAGACCCAGAGCACGAAGAAGAGCACGCCGCGGAGCTTCGTCGGCTGGGAGTCTGCAGAGGTACCGTCCTCCAGGTGTCGCTTAAACACCAGAACATCGGGCTGGTCCGTGAAGAAAACGACTAACCCACCAGCACCGCCAAAAAACCAAAAAACAAAACAGCCACAAAACCAGAAAGAAACCAAATATTCTTAAATGTTTAAAAAAAAAAAAAAAAGGTATTAAAATTTAGTGAGCCACAGCCGCCCAACCAAGTTATGCCAATTAAAAAAGCCGCTAAAAGTGATTTATTTAAGATTGATTTACTTAAAATGACTTAAAAAGAAGACTTCATCCCTCGTCTTCATCATCGTCTTCTTCTTTGGAATAGCTTTTAAAAATCTGGTTCCACCGCTGGGATTTTTTACAAACCATCGTCGGACTTTGATGCCGGTTCGAAGCAGATTAATATAAGCTGGAATAGCTTGAAAAGAAAAAGAAAGTAAGACAAAATAAAAACAAGAATAAAGTCTGTTCTAGGATCAGATCCCACGGTGACTCAATGATGAAGATAAATACAGTTAACTGGTTTTTATGAGTTCAGGAATAAAACAAGACAGATTTCCTCGTGTCGATTCACTGGCACTAAATTTAGACACAAGTTGATTTATTGTTTAAAGGAGAGTTTATGGAATTAATGGTAAAAAAAAAAACAGTAAAATAAGAACAATTACAGCAAAATAGGAATAATTCTCAGAGTCACATCTCATTTGAACTAAATCGGACCAACAGCTGAGAAATTTTGTCCAGAAGACTTTTGGAGATAAAGCTCCCCCTAATGAAAGAAATACGGAACCGACCCTTCCCAAAATCGATCCAGTCCTTCCTCACACTCAGGTCTATATGGGTATAAAATGTAAAAATGATACATGAAAAAGTTTTGGGGTTATCGCGTTAACATGATGGATCTACGACGATGACGATTCCATAATATCCCCGAGTTTTCGGGGACATAATAAAGATTTTTTCTCATTTCCTGACTTTAAATTATAAATATGTATCTGTAGCGTATATGTTTGTGTTTATACGTGTTCCTTGTGTTTTTTCTCAGATGGGTGATACGTCTCTGTCCGAGTCTCCTGAAGAGGAGGACATCGACAGTCCCGCTCCGAACGGAGGAGACCGCCGCTCTCCAGCAGACGACTGGAACGGAAGCCCCCGCAAACGGACTCAGACCCTGCCCACCTTCAACTGCCCCCTCAGCGGCGTGGCGGCCAAAGCCGAGGCCCTCAACCGATGGGGCCACATCCAAGAGAGCCTGGAGGAGAAGAGTGGGACGTTGTCCGAGGACATCTTTAAGATCCTGGACCTCCGGAGTTCAGGCTCCCTGTTCGGAGGATCTCTCATCAGTAGCAGGGAAGAAGATGAAAGGATGAAAGCTTGGAGAGAAAGTGAAACCAAAGGTTCTTCCTCTGCTGGCCTCCAGAAACCTAAGATGGACCCCCAGCCTGTCCCGGTTGCATCTCATCAGAAGAGTGCAGGAAACCTGACAGGGAGCGGTCCAGGTCAGCAGGTCAACAGCAAGACTGAGCAGAAGAAGAGCCACCAGCCACTGGTGGACAGGTGAGGAACCCTCCACCCACTAGATGATCTCCATCCAGAAGATCACCTTTAACACTTTAATGTCATTTTTGACTCAGAGATACTCAGAGATACTCAGAGATACTCAGAGATACTCAGAGACACTGATCCACTAGATGTCCCTGTGTCTCAGACACAGTGGTCCCTCTTTTTAAAAAAGTGGGACCACCACTCCAGTCTGACACTCTGCAGGAACTGCGCCCTACAGACACACAACATTGAATAGACGTGTCAACCCAAAAACGTCCAAGGCCTTCAGAAGTTCAGGGCGGATCTCCTCCACCCCCCGGCACCTTGCCACTGTGTAGCTACTCAACTACCTCAGTGACCTCTGCCGGGTAAACGGGTGGGCCTTCCCCCCGAGGCTTCAGGCTCTGCCTCCACTATAGAGGACGTGGTATCCAGGTTCAGCAGCTCCTCAGAGTGTTCTTTCCACCGCCCGACGATGTCCCATGTGGGCTGAATGGAGACGCTGAAGTGGAATGCGCGGGAGACTCGTGGCTACAGAGCACCCGCGAGATACTCAGAGTTTTGTTGGAGAAAATCGGAGGAAATTTAATCACCTCAAGGATATTCCATAACATACCTCTGGGTAAAGTTTCATGCCAGTCTGTCCATTAGTTTTTATGTTATCTTGCCAACAAACAAACAAACAAACAAACAAACAGACGCAGGACTGAAAACATAACTTCCATCCTTGGTGGCGGTAATAATCAAGGGTACAGCTTTACATAGATTGTGACTCTTGTCACCATGGTTACGGATCAGCCTCACAATCAAATACTAGTATCACCAGAGTTGCAGAGAAACATTTGAAATCTGAAGGAAAATAAAATCCAGGACTTCACTTTTTCTAAAGTTTCATATTCTGCTCAGCAGATTCCTTTGTTTGCTGCCCTGGTGAGCTCTTGACTGTTTCCAGAACAGAACCAGGTTGTTCTCATTGGACCTCTCTCTCTCTCTCTCTCTCTCCGTCTCTTGTCGTCCAGTCTGCAGCAGGAGAACAAGGAGCTGAGGGCGAAGGTGGCGGAGCTTCAGTCCGCTCTGGAGGCGGATCGCCGCCATATAGCCGCTCTGGAGATCTCTCTGAGAAACGCGGAGCGCATCCGAGACGAGGTCCAGAGATGCAACGGGGAGCTGCAGCGGGACGTTGAGCGGTTCCTCCTCACGCAGACGCAGGCTCCCACCTAAACGCCTCGGACCCGCCATAGAATGGATTTACGACTGGACCTCACTTGGACTTCTTGCCGCCGGGCAATCGGACGGTTTCCTTCTGAGGCCTGTTTGGTCCTCTAGATAAATTATTGACACGTTTGTTTGTGCCTGTCAACAACAGGCTTTGTTCACATTAAAGACTTGAAGGCAGCAGATTTGTTTCGCTGACTCAGCAAAGACCAAAGGATCTCCGGATCAGGCAGGATAAATACAGGTGGACTCGGACAAATACATACTGGACAGAATAAATGCATCACACACAGAGGGAAGTGGTTAACTCGGAGCCGGGTCAGGCCTTCTTGACGAGCCGAACAGGATTTGGTTCTGGGGGGGAGGGGGAGTCCACCACCGATACTACTGACTATTGTTTGACGCTTAATCATTTACACATAACCATTATTATTAGTATTATTAGTATTATATCTCTTAAAAGACGGGTATTTAATGGAACCGTCATCGATGCAGAACCTTTTTGTTGATGCGATAACTCAAAAACTTTTTCATTGATCATTTCTATCATTTTTATTCCCCTTTACACCTTAGAGCGAGGAAGAACTGGGTTGATTTTGGGAAAGGTAAATTGCTATCTTAATAGCTCTAATTCAAAAATATTGCTGTGTTGAATAATCCAGAGCAACAACAACAACAACAACAACAAATGAAATGATCTATTCTCTCATGTTGAGAATGAATGTAAGTGTAAGAAAACAATAATGGGTCAATATGACTTTAAAGGACATCCGTCAACAGAATCATCCAGTCGTCGTGAAACGTATAGAAATAATGTCATTCTGAGGTTTTATAATAATAGGTCAGATATTTACAAACATCTTAGTGTAATTATAAATCTCCTGAACAATGGCTGTAGAAATCCCAAGGTGGTGGATGACGCATAACAAGGTGTCACAGGGGGAATTGAACCTATAACCACTGCGCTGTCAGGGCTCAGCCTCTACATAAAAGGCACCTGCTTTACTGACTGAGTAGAACTCTGCTCTGAAACATGAAGGTTCTTCATCAGAGAACGTGATGATGGAAGTTGTAACCACTGACACTGAAGCCAGAAGAATACCACGTTGATTACCATGGTTACCACGGTTACCAGTCAGTGGGTGGGACATATCATCTGGTTACCATAGTTACCCGTCGTGGCTGGTACATATCATCTGGTTACCATGGTTACCTGTCAGTGATTGGAACATATCATCTGGTTACCATGGTTACCGGTTAGTGGGTGGTACATATCATCGGGTTACCATGGTTACCTGTCAGTGATTGGAACATATCATCTGGTTACCTGTTAGTGGGTGGTACATATCGTCTGGTTACCATGGTTACCTGTCAGTGGTTAGGACATATCATCTGGTTACCATGGTTACCTGTCAGTGGGTGGGACATATCATCTGGTTTCCATGGTTACCTGACCTTTGGTGGCATATATTATCGGGTTACCATGGTTACACGTATATTGGGCAGCAGGTGAACATTTTGTCCTGAAGTTGATGTTTTGGACGCACCTTTCACCGATTTCAACGTACCTGACCTGCGAGGGACCAAAGAGGAAGTCGAGGTAAATTTAAATAGCTCGCTTGGAAGCTAGCCACTGACAGGTAACTACCTCGAAAACTAGCAAGTTAGATTTTAGTAGTAGTTAGTAGTTAGTTTTGGTAGTATGCATTGTGGAAAGTATTTAATGAATGGACACAATAGTCATTTAGAAGTCTTTGCCACATCAGTCCAGAGAATGAACCCTCACCTGAACAGGTGCTCACAGGTCATGTGATCTAAATGAACATGCAGCAGATGTTACGTCTTTGAGATCCAGAGTTTCGACAGCTTGGGTCCTCACCTTCCATCTGAGAATCTCCTGGTTGATGGAGTCCGGCTGATTGACAGAATCTGTGAGTATAAATGACATTTAAAAGTCATAATAAATGTGGATAATAAATAAAATAAACTATTTTTAACTAGATGGAACTAAATCAAGTGAAAATAAGTCAGACTAACTGTAAAAAGCCGGGTTTAGTTGATAGACTGGCTTCATAGAACAGACTTCAGGGAACAATGAACATACCTGCTCTTTCTCTCTTATCGTCTTCATCACCTTCACTCTTTCATTTTTATTTCATTCCCATAATGCCCTCTGTCGCTTTTTTTCCCCCCAAAGCTGAGCCGCCGCCTCTGCCAGTTCTTCCGCCGCATATCCATCGTGTTAGCATGATAACTCAAAAACTATTTCATGGATCATTCTCAAATGATTTACCCTCATAGACCTTAGTGCGAGGAGGAACTGCATTGATTTGGGGAAAAGTTGGGTTGCATATTTCCGCCACTAGGGGGAGATTTATCTCAAAAACGTTTTCGGGCCATAATTTCTCAACCGTTGGTCGGATTTAGTCCAAATTTGGTCCAAATGATTCAAATGTAAATTGTGTCTGATATGATCTTGTCTTGTTTTATTCCTGAGCTCAGAAAAACTAGTTAACTGCATTCATCTTCACTATTGAGTCACTATGGGATCTGATCCTAGAGCAGACTGCTGACTTCATAGAAACAGTCGGGTTGAGTCACTATGGACTGTTTGAGATTATTAACGAGTCACGTTTAATTTGAGGAGTTCAATCAGGGGGGTTGCTTGTACAATGCAGGGGATTCGGGGCCTTTCAGGTATATAGCCATGCTGTCTGGTACGAAAATGTCGGCCATGTTGGCTTTTGGAGAGTTCACTTTAATAAACACGGTGACTCTGACCTCCATAGGTTACCATGGTTACCATATATCCACATTTGTATGCAGACTGAGGTCCCTAATATGAAACTGTACGGGGCCGACTGTGTGAATGTGTTTTTGTGTGCAAACGGACGTTGCCACTATCAAGCCTTCTTACGGCCGTCAGGAAGATGTGCTAGTCTGTTGCGGCAGCAGTTTAACAGCGCGTGAGATAACAGCACGTCTGTCAAATATCAGCCTGGCAGATGAGTGGTAGAGGCAGGAAAAGCTCCGCTCGTTCCCATCTCCGTGACGCACCGCAATCAGGAGTGTATCTGCAGGTCACACAAAGAAGCCGAGGAATGAGAGGACGGTTGTTTGGTGGAATGAGGGTTCAGGTGGAGCTATTCAGATCCAGCGGCGTGAATTATTATTATCTAACCAGCCTCCTGACCCCACGCTGCTGACAGTCCGTTTTAAACCCAGTGTGGCGCAGTAGGATGGTGGAAGTTTTCCTCTATGAGTCACTCAGTTTCCATCACATCGGACTTGTTGTTGTCTCGCTCAGAGGTCTCGAAAACACGAGGAAACTGAAAATGTGCCACATCTCCTCCTGCAGAGGACTTCCTCGCTCTTGTATATTTAACTCCACCAAAGAGGTCATGTTTTCATCCTCGTTGGTCAGTTAGTTGGTTGTGTCATCAGCAGGATTATGTAAAAACTACTAAACAGATTTCCGTCTCCATGGGGGGGGTTTGGTCTCGGGCCAGAAAAACACAAATGTATTTTTTTTCACTTTTATTAAACATTTTGAGATACGTCATTTTTAGCATTCTCAGGGAATAATGTACGGGTCTGTCAGAAAACATCCGGCATGTTTAGGGGACTGTCGTCCCTGACAGCAAGGGTATATCTGTGAAAAACCTTCAATCCCCTGCGTTGTACAACCAATTCCCCTTATTGAACTCCTAAAATTAAATGTGAAGTTATGTATGGAAAACTCCTCCTCGTTTGTAAAATTTAAACTATCAGAATAGAATATGATACAAACAAGATGGATGTCCTCAAGTCGTTTCCTGTAGAACTAAATTTGGACTGAATCGGGACGATGGATGAGAAATTATGCCCCGAAAACTGTGATTTTCCCAAAATCAAAAGTTGCATATTCTCCCCCTAGTGGCGGAAATATGCAACTGACCTTTCCCAAAATCGACAAAATCGAATTCTTCCTTGCGCTAAGGTCTATGCGGGCATAGAATTTGAAATTGATCCATGGAACAGTTTTTGAGTTATGGTGTTAACATGAAGGATCGGTGGACGGCGGCGGTGACGCGTCAATAATACCCCCAGACTTTCTACCTAAAGGAACGTCGTCACTCGACAGGCCGATAGATGTCGTCGTGGACAACCACGTTCATTTCTACACTCGGAGATACTCACCCTCACACCAGAAATGTGTGCTGAGGTGAGTTCTATTAGTTGCAGTCTGGAACCTGACCACTAGATGGCACTAAATCCCACATCCTACTTTCCGTGACAATTCTTTTTACCCTCTATATTTGAAGACAAATACCCCGACTTGCTTCTCCTTACATTTTCACCAAATATCTTGTTTAATCCTGCATACCTCATCAGCACGAAAACTTAGCTAAAACCTAAACGGAAGCACAATAACACATATGAACATCACATATTTAAAGACGTAAGAAGACGATGAATATTTTATCGAATCCGGACAGCAAGTTTATTTTCCCTGAAAACCCCCGAATCCCCTGCATTGTACAAGGATATGAAATAAACTTAATTTTACTTGACTCATTAATGATCTCAAACAACTCAACTTCACTATTTCTATGAAGTCAGCAGTCTGCTCTAGGATCAGATCTCATGGTGACTCAATGATGAAGATAAAAACAGTTTACTAGTTTTTCTGAGCTCAGGGATAAAACACGACAGATTTCCTCCGGTCGCTTCATATTCCCCAGCTTTGGACTAAATCGCTGGCAGATGTAATGATTTTGTTCCAAGGGAACATCAATGGAATCCAAGGGATCAAAGGGATCAAAGACATGAACCATAATGGGCACTAATGTTTAAAAATAACAATTACATAATAATGGACCCTATAGTTCCCCTTGTGTTGTAAATATACAACCAACCAGTTCTTCCTCACACTTGGGTCTATGTGGGTATCAAATTAGAGAATGATACATGAAATACTTTTTGAGTTATCGCGTTATCTGCAGCGGCGGCTACGACTATTCCATAATACCCCCGACTTTCTGGGGGATATAATTATGGCCCAAGAAGTTGAAAGATAGAGCTCCCCCAGTGGTGGAAATACGCAACTGACCTTTATCAAATCTCTCCAGTTCTTCCTCACACTAATGTCTATGGGGAAAAAAAACGTTTGAGAGTGATACATGGAATAGTTTTCGAGTTATCGCGTTAACACGACGGATCTGCAGACGATTCGATGAAATACGACTTTCTGAGGATACGATTAACGAGGACCGTTGGGCCTTGATGGAGGGATGTCCTCTACTGGGTGCCACTCCAGGATCATCCAGTACCCACGTAACAGTATTCGTACACCTCTCACCCGAAGAGGAAGTACAAACAGAAACACCAGAAAAGAGCGATTGTCGCTCTGCTAAACGAGCGTGAAGGATTATTTTCTTGTAATCAGGAGCGACCTGAAATGTTCATTATCTTCCCCCCTCCGCCATCAAGACCTCACACCTCATTGCATTCCAATTTCATTCGGACAAGCGAGGCCTAATAGATGTATCCTGTTACATTCAACCATATCAACAGACCTTCGGTATATTTTATGGAAAATAAAACAAATGGTGGAGCGCGGCGGCGGCGGCGGCGGCGGCGGCGGCGGCGGCGAGCTCCACCGTTTGTAAAGCAAATAAACAAATGAAGAATATCAACCCCCGCAGCACCCACCCCAACAAAATAGAACTTCCACTAGGAAGAGGCTACAGGACAGTGTTTACGAAATCCTCATTAAGGAAGTTGTGAGATAACACACGCTCATGTGCATCACACAGAGTTGGAGGCTAGCACGCACACACACACACACACACACACACACACACACACACACACCATGCAGAGCCCACCATGTCACAGATAAGAGACAGAAAGAAAGAGCTGAGGAGACGAGAGCAGAGCACAGAGACCGACTGAAGAGAGGACACGACAGAGATGACCGGGACGGACAAAGCCGAGCCTCGGCCACCCTGTCACCGGAACCACAGCCCCGTCCCTCGGGTCATCAGAAGGTGTGCCTGAGAATAAATGCAGTGAGATCCGGAGGAACCCACTCCTGCTGGAAGGTCAACCACCCAACTGTCAGCCGCCAGGGACCAGAACTTTTTTCAGCCGCCCGATGAACTGACCGACATTTACATCCACCTCTGCTTTAAAGCTGTCAGGAAACACATTCTTTCTTTTTTTTTTAATCCTACTGCTGCATCGGCCCACCCATAGATCCCCCCTGAGGGCACAATCTAAGACGCGGCAGATTGTTTTTTTCCATGGCGAGTGTTTGGGTCTCTCAACTTGGAATCACCTGCAGCTCCAAGACTTTGCTCCTTCTCTTGTCCGTCCTGCTGCTCCAGAGGCCTCCGTGTGGACAGAGCAGCCCCATCTACACCACCCACCAGAGGCACCCGCCCGCTCCGGGGCTGGGAGACGGGCATGGAGGGCTGGTGGACCCCTTAACGACGGAGCAGGACAACAACATGAGCATGCAGAACCTCCTGGAGAGCCTGAAGGAGCAGTTCCTGAGAACTTTCAACTTGTCCGGCCTGGGCCCTCCTCTCCTGCCTCCTGGAAGCGTCCGAGAGGAGCCGCCTGAGTACATGATGGAGGTCTACAACCGTTTCGCCAACGACCGCAGTGCTTTGCCCACCGCCAACATCATCCGCAGCTTCAAAAATGAAGGTAACGATCCAACGAGCCACAGATAGAGATGTTTCCTCTGTCTCAGTGAGGGTCATGTTTGTTTTAGAAGAATGTTTTTTTTTAGTATTTTGTCTCATGTCCTGATGTTCTGGAAGGTCAAAGTAAGGAAGGAAATGTATTTAGGTCTGTACCAAAGATCGCCAATTCTAATTAATCTTCACAATAATCTGACCTCTGACTCAAGCAACGTAATTAAGAGAGTCATTACAGAAAAACGAATAATTTTCTCTAATTATCGGCAAAATCCTGCGATTAAAAGGTCACTGAAGGATATCGCCAGTCCTGTTTTATATTTTTATCTTCACCTGTGTGAGCAGGAACTCTGAAGTGGTGAACAGTGACTTCCTGTTTGACTGGGGTATAAATATGAGGTGACACAGGCCTGATTCTCTCTGAGGTTCTTCACCATGATGAAGACCAGAGAACACAGCAATGAGGAGCAAAGAAAAGCTGTAGAGCTGCACAAATCTGACAATGGAGACAAGAACATCTCTCAGCAGTTCAAAATGTCAGTTTGAACAGTTAGATCAATAATGAAGAAGTTTAAAGAGACT
>VRLP01006562.1:0-27639 GCA_009660295.1 Lophius piscatorius
GGAATCGACCCAAGGAGATCTGTCTTCTATGTATGACATTTTATTCAAATAGTTCATAGTTAACTCACTAGTGGGAGCTTTTCTTTTCACGAAAAACACTTTTCCAGACATAACTTCATATTTGATTTTGAATGTTCGAGTTCAATCGAGGGGAACTGCTTGTAGAACGCCGCCGGGGATGAAAGCGTCAGGCCCAGTTATGACACAGGGCCAGACCTCCCTGAATGAATTCTGATTACATTTGAACGATTATCACCGGAGTCGCGTAATCATTTGGTCCAAACTAAAGAAGTTCCAGTTCATTTCTTTTTCCCCTCGACATAAAAATGACGATGGGAAATAATAAAGTATGTCCGCCTGTAAATGACCGTTTGTTTGTCTGGATCACAAACTATATATTATAGCTTCCACAGACTCTGCGCCGATATTAAACACATTATGTCATTGTGCCTTTAGTCGCTTGAAATGTAGGACCAGATAGGACAAATAGTTCAAATACATTTTAAAATGTGGATGAAAATAATCCTCAGAGAGAAAGTATAATCAGCACCAGTATTTGGTTTTGAAATATATTTCCCTTTTTATTTCCTCCCCCATCACCTGCAGCTTCGGTCCGCCGCGGCGATCTTGAGAACACAGGATTGCAGATGAAAAGTAGACCATGTTTGCGGTCTAACCATATCCGTGTTTGTTGATTTAATGTGTCATAATCTGTGTGATTCCAGGTCTGAAACGGAGTTATACCTGTGACGTCTGCACCGTCACGCTCAACTCGGTGGCTCAGTACCACGCACATCTGCAGGGCTCGAAGCACCAAAACAAGTGAGTCCATCAGGGGAGACTTTTGTGGAAGTAGAACACCTAGAGACTGAAGATACAGGTTGGGAGAAGTGTCTTCTTGTGCTGAAATCTTAGTTTCACTCATGTACATTCACAAACGGAGATGGCCCGAAACTGTGGTGGCGGCTAGGCCGGCAGTGGTTTCTTATCGGGGTGGTGACGGCCGCCCTTTTCCACCCTGGTAGATCAGCCCCTGGTGATAATTGTCAAAGTAACCTGGCAGGAACTAAGGTTGTTGAGAAAACTCGTCCAATGCATCACACTGCCTCTGGACTAAGGGGGAGACCAAACAACCATTCCACAGGAGCACGGTTCATCACAGGAGTGCCGACTCATCATCAGGATGGGCCTCTGCGGTCCTTCTGCATCTAAGGGACCAGGAAAACACATGGAATGCGGTCTTAAAGTCTCCACACCGGCATCCCCCCTCTGAATCACAGCGAGCTAACGACTCACATGATGATCCAGTAGGTAAACAAGACAGTCCTTATCGATCAAACGCCTCACAGGAGGTTAAATACCTGACTCTCCACCTGTTATTTAAAACTGAAGAAGCGTCTTGGATGAGAGGTGAGACGCCCTCAGCCTTTAAAAAAGAATCAGGTCAAGGGTTTGGCCTTGTTTTCTTTCTTTCTTGATATTCTTGAAGTGTCTTTTGCAGTGATTACTTGACCTGTAGTGATGTCAGCAGGAACCAGAGGGCTGACAACAGTGCGTGGTTTGGACTGGGCCCTGGGCAGAAGGTGTGAACTGATGTGGCTGGCGTGATGCATGTCCTGGAATTAATTCCCCCTGTCGGCCAGTTTCTGCCTGCACACATCCACGGGCATCCTGGCATCCAGAGAAGTGACATGCCGTTTAGCAGCCCTGTGCTTCAGTCACGGTTGCCTGCACCGCCTCGACGGAGCCTCTGGGTCTCCATGCATATTGTCATACTGTCTCACACACACACACACACACACACGCACACACACACACGCACACAGAAGGTAGCAGAAAAGCTCTGGCAGGGGATTGAGTTCACACGTGAACTCAATCCTCACACGTGAGCCCCACCTCCACCCCGACCAGCATGATTTAGTCCACATAACTCACAACGGAGCCTCGGGTTCATTTAGGTCATTTGCTTAATCCCAGTTTACACGGAGAGAATAAAGGGTTATTTGTTTACAAAAAAAACTACAACAAAAGCCGGAGGATAACATTTAATTTGTTTGGTGTCCCTGATTATAGGCTTGGGAAAAAAATTACGCCGCGGCCTATGCAAGTCTAAAATATGGCTGATTGATTAAGAATTTTGAAGCAAAATCACATTTTCCAATAGCAAAAAATGCCAAAACACACGTGACCTCGCTTTGATGAGCGACAATTTCCTCAACAATTATGAGAACCACAACACAGACATAACTTGGTAAGTGTCTACCTTTACACAACTGTCAGCTGACATGAATTCTGGGATATGGTCGGGATATTAAAAAGAAAATCTAGTGGAAGTCGGTGAGTTCCAGAATCGTGTAGCCCACCTCATTTATGAGGCTATTTTATATAATGATGATTATCATGGTTCGGAAATTAGGCTTTTTATTGCGGAACAATTCGTGTAGAAAAGATGAAGGATTTATTACGACGATGATGATGATGTGTGATAATGAGTCTCTTAGAAAGTCTTTGGCGCTCAGACTCTTCGGGGGAGATTGTACTGGAAGGGTCTCAGCCCTCAGCAGCAGCATAGAAGCAGCAGCAGAATATCCCCCCTTCTTCTGGGTCTGGATACTGGTGGTGGTGGTGACTGATGACTCTGCCAAAGCTGATGAGTGATGAGGCTGGTGGATCTGTGAAGACTGGGTGGAGATGGGGGGGTGGAGGGCGTGTGAACCAGCAGCAAGCAAGAACTAGATGAATGGAGATCGGGTCATATTAGAGTCAGGTGCTGATGGTGATGGGCGGAGCATGCAGGTGTGACACAGTGATTGGATTGGTGGGGCTCCATGAATGGGCGCGGCTGATGTCATTTGATGCACCAGAGCGTGAAGCAGGTAATTGAGACTGAGCATGTGCGTAAGGTGAGGGTATTACTGGAATGAGCAGAACCGCGACCCAGGTGTGTGAGAGGATAGTCTTTCTGACTGAACTTGCCTGAGATCTCAATCTGTATGAAAAAAAAGGCAGATTTTGAGGCTGGTATGTGGGGTCAAGTAGAATATGGTGCAGATTTTAATTATTGGGACAAGGGGACACGTATTATATATGTATTATGGAATCTTCCTCGCTGCCGCCTCCGCCGCCACCACGTCCGCTGAGATCCTTCGCGTTAGCACCATAACTCAGAAACTGTTTCACAGACCATCTTCTATTTTATACGCACAAATAGCCTTAGTGTGAGGAAGGACTGGAATCATTTTGGGAAAGGGTGGTTGCATATGTCTGACACTAGGGGGAGCTTAATCTCCAAAGGTTTTTGGGACAAAATTTCTCAACTGATTTCGTCCACATTTGGTTTATATGAATCGACTCGAGGAGATCTATCTTCTGTAACATTGTTACAAAAAACACTGCTTTTAGGACATAATGTTCTTACCTTTGTGTGAGGAAGAACTGGATCGATCGGTTGTACGGTGTTATTATTTATATATTTTTTTACTAAATATACCTTGTACATAACTTTTTCAGGAGTTCAGTCGGGGGGATTGCTTGCACAACGCAGGGGATTGGGTACTTTTTGCAGACGTACCCTTGCTGTCGGGGACGACGACACGGCTCTAGTTTGCGAGGACATTCTCTACACAGCGATAATTCTGTCATTAGTGAGGTCAAAACATTACTTAGTTCTTAATTATCCGCATTATGATAAAAACCAGGATCTAGTTGTGGTCGGCGTATATATCGGTTAGCCTCCTCCTCATCGTCCAGGGAAATAAGGCTTCTATTGACGTCTTCATCCGTTAAATCGTGTTTGTGTTTTTGTGTGGGAGGGAAGTTTGTCCCATCGATATGTGGAGGCTCACAAACAAATGCTGAAAAGTTGCACCAACTTTTGGCCCTTATTTCAACCGACGGTAAAAAAAAAAGAAAAAAAGAAAAAGGAAGTAGTAAATTCAATAACGACTCCGGGGGGCTACAAATGACCCCTTTTTGAGAGGGGTGCTAATGAGAAGTTTGATCGATCCTCCTGTAACGAGTCAGCTAGATGAGTTCAGCAGTGCTGCTGCCGGCAACCCGAGCAGGAAACTCCAACCTTAGTGCATTCCACTGGAGAATAACTCCTGTGATTGATTTGGCTTTATGGGGTATCCGCCGTGCAGGTGTGCTTCCTCATTTTTACGACCTAAAGTACACGAACCCCTAAAGTAACTCCTCTCTTTCTGCGACTCTGCTGCAGTGGGGGTAAACGCAGCCTCGCCGGGATAAAGATCGCAGAGCCGCTTCGTGCGGTGCGATAGATAAACGGGTGGAGGAGCTGAGTGATGTCAGGGTTGTGTGACTGCTCAGCATTGATCCGAGGAAGAGGAGGAGCCCACCTGATGTCTGGAGCTTGAACGGGGATGGAAACCTGGATGGTGACCTTTTCCAAGGATTGGTGTGTTGTGATATATTATTAATAATAATAACAATACATTTTATTTATGGGCGCCTTTAAAGACACTCAAGGTCACCTTACAGGTAAACAATAAAAAAAAACAAGACAATCAATATCATGGCATTAGTAAAAGGTTGCAATAAAAGCTGAAATATGACCAAACGGTAGGAGGTACATGATGAAGAGGAGCGGACCCGAAACAGAGCCCTGAGGAACACCGGCAGTGGCCTTGGAGTGCTGATATTTGAGGGTCCAGAAGTTATACAAACTGAATTAATATGTATAAATAAATAGTACAATATTTTGAGGCGTATTCCAGTACGTATTTAAAATTGCTGTTTCGCTGACCTCACACGATAACCGTAACTCCTTCGGTTCTCCTCTCTCTTCTTCTTCTTCCGTCTGACGTGATGCAGCGGTTTAGTCTCTGATGGCCGCCTGCGTCGCATCAGCCTTCCGGTTGTATCATTATCCGCACGAAGAAAAAGCTCTAAAAGGCAGATATAAGTTGACAGCCAACTGCTGGAATCTGTGACAGACGTTCAGTCGCTCAGCTCGGCTCACACGGAAAACGGAGCGTTCTTTTTCAAAAGGCGTTCGCGGCGACTTCATCTTCTGCGAAGACTCGGAGACGGAAGTGTTTGCGCTTTCATTCCTCCCCTTCCTGTCCGCTACGGTCGACTCGTCTGTGAGTCTAAGAATAAACTTTCCCTCGGAATCGACCCAAGGAGATCTGTCTTCTATGTATGACATTTTATTCAAATAGTTCATAGTTAACTCACTAGTGGGAGCTTTTCTTTTCACGAAAAACACTTTTCCAGACATAACTTCATATTTGATTTTGAATGTTCGAGTTCAATCGAGGGGAACTGCTTGTAGAACGCCGCCGGGGATGAAAGCGTCAGGCCCAGTTATGACACAGGGCCAGACCTCCCTGAATGAATTCTGATTACATTTGAACGATTATCACCGGAGTCGCGTAATCATTTGGTCCAAACTAAAGAAGTTCCAGTTCATTTCTTTTTCCCCTCGACATAAAAATGACGATGGGAAATAATAAAGTATGTCCGCCTGTAAATGACCGTTTGTTTGTCTGGATCACAAACTATATATTATAGCTTCCACAGACTCTGCGCCGATATTAAACACATTATGTCATTGTGCCTTTAGTCGCTTGAAATGTAGGACCAGATAGGACAAATAGTTCAAATACATTTTAAAATGTGGATGAAAATAATCCTCAGAGAGAAAGTATAATCAGCACCAGTATTTGGTTTTGAAATATATTTCCCTTTTTATTTCCTCCCCCATCACCTGCAGCTTCGGTCCGCCGCGGCGATCTTGAGAACACAGGATTGCAGATGAAAAGTAGACCATGTTTGCGGTCTAACCATATCCGTGTTTGTTGATTTAATGTGTCATAATCTGTGTGATTCCAGGTCTGAAACGGAGTTATACCTGTGACGTCTGCACCGTCACGCTCAACTCGGTGGCTCAGTACCACGCACATCTGCAGGGCTCGAAGCACCAAAACAAGTGAGTCCATCAGGGGAGACTTTTGTGGAAGTAGAACACCTAGAGACTGAAGATACAGGTTGGGAGAAGTGTCTTCTTGTGCTGAAATCTTAGTTTCACTCATGTACATTCACAAACGGAGATGGCCCGAAACTGTGGTGGCGGCTAGGCCGGCAGTGGTTTCTTATCGGGGTGGTGACGGCCGCCCTTTTCCACCCTGGTAGATCAGCCCCTGGTGATAATTGTCAAAGTAACCTGGCAGGAACTAAGGTTGTTGAGAAAACTCGTCCAATGCATCACACTGCCTCTGGACTAAGGGGGAGACCAAACAACCATTCCACAGGAGCACGGTTCATCACAGGAGTGCCGACTCATCATCAGGATGGGCCTCTGCGGTCCTTCTGCATCTAAGGGACCAGGAAAACACATGGAATGCGGTCTTAAAGTCTCCACACCGGCATCCCCCCTCTGAATCACAGCGAGCTAACGACTCACATGATGATCCAGTAGGTAAACAAGACAGTCCTTATCGATCAAACGCCTCACAGGAGGTTAAATACCTGACTCTCCACCTGTTATTTAAAACTGAAGAAGCGTCTTGGATGAGAGGTGAGACGCCCTCAGCCTTTAAAAAAGAATCAGGTCAAGGGTTTGGCCTTGTTTTCTTTCTTTCTTGATATTCTTGAAGTGTCTTTTGCAGTGATTACTTGACCTGTAGTGATGTCAGCAGGAACCAGAGGGCTGACAACAGTGCGTGGTTTGGACTGGGCCCTGGGCAGAAGGTGTGAACTGATGTGGCTGGCGTGATGCATGTCCTGGAATTAATTCCCCCTGTCGGCCAGTTTCTGCCTGCACACATCCACGGGCATCCTGGCATCCAGAGAAGTGACATGCCGTTTAGCAGCCCTGTGCTTCAGTCACGGTTGCCTGCACCGCCTCGACGGAGCCTCTGGGTCTCCATGCATATTGTCATACTGTCTCACACACACACACACACACACACGCACACACACACACGCACACAGAAGGTAGCAGAAAAGCTCTGGCAGGGGATTGAGTTCACACGTGAACTCAATCCTCACACGTGAGCCCCACCTCCACCCCGACCAGCATGATTTAGTCCACATAACTCACAACGGAGCCTCGGGTTCATTTAGGTCATTTGCTTAATCCCAGTTTACACGGAGAGAATAAAGGGTTATTTGTTTACAAAAAAAACTACAACAAAAGCCGGAGGATAACATTTAATTTGTTTGGTGTCCCTGATTATAGGCTTGGGAAAAAAATTACGCCGCGGCCTATGCAAGTCTAAAATATGGCTGATTGATTAAGAATTTTGAAGCAAAATCACATTTTCCAATAGCAAAAAATGCCAAAACACACGTGACCTCGCTTTGATGAGCGACAATTTCCTCAACAATTATGAGAACCACAACACAGACATAACTTGGTAAGTGTCTACCTTTACACAACTGTCAGCTGACATGAATTCTGGGATATGGTCGGGATATTAAAAAGAAAATCTAGTGGAAGTCGGTGAGTTCCAGAATCGTGTAGCCCACCTCATTTATGAGGCTATTTTATATAATGATGATTATCATGGTTCGGAAATTAGGCTTTTTATTGCGGAACAATTCGTGTAGAAAAGATGAAGGATTTATTACGACGATGATGATGATGTGTGATAATGAGTCTCTTAGAAAGTCTTTGGCGCTCAGACTCTTCGGGGGAGATTGTACTGGAAGGGTCTCAGCCCTCAGCAGCAGCATAGAAGCAGCAGCAGAATATCCCCCCTTCTTCTGGGTCTGGATACTGGTGGTGGTGGTGACTGATGACTCTGCCAAAGCTGATGAGTGATGAGGCTGGTGGATCTGTGAAGACTGGGTGGAGATGGGGGGGTGGAGGGCGTGTGAACCAGCAGCAAGCAAGAACTAGATGAATGGAGATCGGGTCATATTAGAGTCAGGTGCTGATGGTGATGGGCGGAGCATGCAGGTGTGACACAGTGATTGGATTGGTGGGGCTCCATGAATGGGCGCGGCTGATGTCATTTGATGCACCAGAGCGTGAAGCAGGTAATTGAGACTGAGCATGTGCGTAAGGTGAGGGTATTACTGGAATGAGCAGAACCGCGACCCAGGTGTGTGAGAGGATAGTCTTTCTGACTGAACTTGCCTGAGATCTCAATCTGTATGAAAAAAAAGGCAGATTTTGAGGCTGGTATGTGGGGTCAAGTAGAATATGGTGCAGATTTTAATTATTGGGACAAGGGGACACGTATTATATATGTATTATGGAATCTTCCTCGCTGCCGCCTCCGCCGCCACCACGTCCGCTGAGATCCTTCGCGTTAGCACCATAACTCAGAAACTGTTTCACAGACCATCTTCTATTTTATACGCACAAATAGCCTTAGTGTGAGGAAGGACTGGAATCATTTTGGGAAAGGGTGGTTGCATATGTCTGACACTAGGGGGAGCTTAATCTCCAAAGGTTTTTGGGACAAAATTTCTCAACTGATTTCGTCCACATTTGGTTTATATGAATCGACTCGAGGAGATCTATCTTCTGTAACATTGTTACAAAAAACACTGCTTTTAGGACATAATGTTCTTACCTTTGTGTGAGGAAGAACTGGATCGATCGGTTGTACGGTGTTATTATTTATATATTTTTTTACTAAATATACCTTGTACATAACTTTTTCAGGAGTTCAGTCGGGGGGATTGCTTGCACAACGCAGGGGATTGGGTACTTTTTGCAGACGTACCCTTGCTGTCGGGGACGACGACACGGCTCTAGTTTGCGAGGACATTCTCTACACAGCGATAATTCTGTCATTAGTGAGGTCAAAACATTACTTAGTTCTTAATTATCCGCATTATGATAAAAACCAGGATCTAGTTGTGGTCGGCGTATATATCGGTTAGCCTCCTCCTCATCGTCCAGGGAAATAAGGCTTCTATTGACGTCTTCATCCGTTAAATCGTGTTTGTGTTTTTGTGTGGGAGGGAAGTTTGTCCCATCGATATGTGGAGGCTCACAAACAAATGCTGAAAAGTTGCACCAACTTTTGGCCCTTATTTCAACCGACGGTAAAAAAAAAAGAAAAAAAGAAAAAGGAAGTAGTAAATTCAATAACGACTCCGGGGGGCTACAAATGACCCCTTTTTGAGAGGGGTGCTAATGAGAAGTTTGATCGATCCTCCTGTAACGAGTCAGCTAGATGAGTTCAGCAGTGCTGCTGCCGGCAACCCGAGCAGGAAACTCCAACCTTAGTGCATTCCACTGGAGAATAACTCCTGTGATTGATTTGGCTTTATGGGGTATCCGCCGTGCAGGTGTGCTTCCTCATTTTTACGACCTAAAGTACACGAACCCCTAAAGTAACTCCTCTCTTTCTGCGACTCTGCTGCAGTGGGGGTAAACGCAGCCTCGCCGGGATAAAGATCGCAGAGCCGCTTCGTGCGGTGCGATAGATAAACGGGTGGAGGAGCTGAGTGATGTCAGGGTTGTGTGACTGCTCAGCATTGATCCGAGGAAGAGGAGGAGCCCACCTGATGTCTGGAGCTTGAACGGGGATGGAAACCTGGATGGTGACCTTTTCCAAGGATTGGTGTGTTGTGATATATTATTAATAATAATAACAATACATTTTATTTATGGGCGCCTTTAAAGACACTCAAGGTCACCTTACAGGTAAACAATAAAAAAAAACAAGACAATCAATATCATGGCATTAGTAAAAGGGTGCAATAAAAGCTGAAATATGACCAAACGGTAGGAGGTTAGCGCTTTCATTCCTCCCCTTCCTGTCCGCTACGGTCGACTCGTCTGTGAGTCTAAGAATAAACTTTCCCTCGATTGTGACAGTGGAAAACAAAAAAAACCCCGAAATCCATAAGTCTCTAGCTTTAACAGAGAGGACGAAGAATAAGGTGAAGAGTATTTCAGCAAAAAACTCTACTCATCATCGCAGGAACTCTGAAATCCATCCGCCGACTAAAATCGATCAAGAGAGACAAGATCATTTATTTCAGCAGCCCATATGTGATAATCAGCTTTTCAGAAAGTCTTCGGCGCTCCGACTCTTTAGGGAGATTGTGATGGAAGAGTATCTGCCCTCAACAGCCGCACGATACTCCAATCAGCCAAAACAATAGAACCACTTTCCTAATGTTGTGGCTGACTGAGATGTAAGACACAAACATTTTTCAGATCGAGAAGATCCGAGAGGTTAAAACCGTTTACGTGACTGACTCTCGGCAGATTGTGGTTTTTCATTTCTCAAAAGTTGTGAAAGCAGGGCGTCGCCTGAAAACGTGGCTCAAATAAAATGAATTGAAATGGTTTATAGTTTGTAAACTTGAGTTTTCTTAGTGAATTTGTTGGTTTATGCTCAGAAAATCATGAAAAGGTTCCAGTCGCCTTATCCCCTATATTTATGTTGTTTTTTTTATAGAGGACATTATAATGTGTATTTTTTTTAACCCTCTGGTGTCATCACCAAGAAAAGTCTTTTCTTTATTTAATATCGTTGACACAATCATGGTTTTAAACAGTTCAAAAGAAATCTGTCTTTTTGGAAATTTGCTATTTCTCGATAAAAATGAATGAAAAATTAAAAGATTAGCTCGACCTTTTTGGTAACGCAAGTTTTTAGAAACATGTCCGACCCTTATCAGCCTGTTTTGGTTGTAATATGTTACATAATTCGGTTCAGTAAATCCTCACCGGCTTATTGTGCCAAAACATAATCCATACTTAAGAAGTTTCTCAATAGCCATGGTTAATGCCTCCTCCTCATTTGACCTGTGGTGTCCCCCAGGGCTCTATCCTTGGCCCCTTACTCTTCAGCATAAGCACGCTGCCACTGGGTCATAATATAAACGGGTTCAGTCAGGTGACACACATGTTTCATGTGGTTGGACCGCTCCAATGATGTTTCACAGGCTTCTCGCTTGACCGTCCAGATTTTAACATCTCACTTTCATTCCAATCAGGGGAAATTAGCATGTTTCCTCGTTCAGTGTGTCGCCGTGGAAGTGAATGCGGGACGTTTTGCATCTTAATCGCAGCGATCCTGCAGTGTGTTCCGACTCTGCAGCCATCGATAGGTCAACTCAAGCTGACAGTGTAATTATTGTGCTATCACCTGCCCCCAGGATGGCCATCCATCAAGGGGCCGCCACGCGTGTGTGTGTGTGTGTGTGTATGTGTGTGTGTGTGTGTGTGTGTGTGTTCATCCGACATCATGACCACAGACGTTTGTGGCTGCGGATGGGCTTAGCAGAGACCCCGCTAACAGGCTGCAGAAAGTGATAAGGCTGCGTAAAAATAGGAATGCGTTGCTTATTTGAACATAAGTTGACGGATTTATTTCCTAAGACGGACTTCAGCTTGTCTATGAAGGATTTGTCTTTTTCCTCACTGTCGACTAGCTGTCCGGATCCTTGAGCGTCTGAAAAAAACCCTTCACAGCATAATGTCAGACAGTAGAAAAGAATCTCTCACTTCTGAAAAACGGTTTAGCTCTTAGTCGAATGCATGGACTCGTAAACAACCCGGCTGAAGCTTTTCTGCTATCCACGTTGTTTTTTTAAACACGGGCTTAAGAAGAAGAAAAAAGGGGAGGTGGAGAATGGAATCGGAGGAGGCAGATGATTATTTTTCAGGCGTTATACTGCCCTAAAGAGAGAAAACAACCAACTAGTTGTCGAGGTGACTAGTTGATTTACGCTAGCGTTTTCTCGCGATAATGAGAAAAAACACATCGTTTATATATTTTGGATTTTCTGAATGTTCATCATAGCTCAGGAGTTTCGTAGCTGTGTTATCTGATATAAAAGGAACCTCATCCGCCGTTTCTCATATTTGTTACGCTTCGCTTAGCTTCCGGGTCATGGGGTCATGTGACTCTGAATGAAACCTTAATCAGCTTTATGAACACAACAAGTTATGCTGACAATGTAGCTTCAATTATTGATAAAAGCATCAGATCCAGATTCCATCTCAGATTTTCCTCTTACTTCTGTAGCGGCTCCTACGGTCATTATCGGGGTCATTTGTCGTTTTCGGCCGCGGTTTCTGCCGCTTCGCTTAACTCCCGGTTCGTCTTTGTGCGTCGCCATGGCAACAGCATAATACATTTTCGGCCCACAAACGATTCTCTGCGTCCGAGGCTGTTTCTCGGCTGAAGTCCAGAAACACGTGAACTGACTACAAATCTCAAGGAAGGTAAACGACGTGGAAAAGAGGCGGAGAACAGAACAACCGGGCTGCAACAATGGAAAATGTCAGAGCCAGTACTGAAGTACTATGAACCCAAGGAGGTGTGCAGACGTAGGGGTAAGACACAGAGGACAGAGGAGACATTGAGACACAGGTGGGAACAACCAGGGAGAAAAGACGGACCAAGGCAGGAAAATAAAGCAGGAAAAAAAAATTGGTCAGTGGAATTCTTCTGGGTCGCTTCAGAACCTAACAATCAAACGAGGAAGAACTGGATCAAGCTTGGGAAAAGGCGGTTATATTTTAGACACTAGGGGGAGCTATAACTTCTAAACCATTTGTCCGACGAAGTCCAAATTTTGTGCGTACGAGTCGCCTGAACGAGATTTAATTTGTTTCCGTCTGACTTTATTTTAGTCTAATAGATCATTTTTTACTTGCCGGCCTCTAAATCTACTGATAACTCCAACAAACTCTTTCATACCGATCCGTATATAATTAAAGAAGTTTACTCTTTATGATGAGTCATGAATAAACAGATATTGTTACATCATTTCCTGCATCCAATAATGGACTCTACTACAAGTAAGAAGAATGGACTCTGCTACAAATAAGAATAATGGACTCTATTATAAATAAGAATAATGTTAGTAATACTTTGCTAGTATTTCCTATCATGATGTCACCTGAAGTCAGAGCGGTGATGTGACGGGGGCGATGACACGAACATGTGTAGGCTGCATGTAGAATGTGACTCATTCTACATTCCCTGCCGCTCCAGGAGAACACGGCCGGTAGTACAGCCTGACAGGCGGAGCGGGATTTATTCTGTTTATCCTGCTCGTCCCGGCAAAGCTCAGCAAAGAGACGTGAAACAGAATGTGAAATTGTAACACCGGAGGCTGGATGCATTCCTAACTGATTCTCCACTTCAGTGTCTTTCCTTTATGGCCACAAATAGAATAAGTGAGTTTGCTGTCATCCGTCTATTTGAAGGCTCGATACTCACGCGTCACACATCAGCCCCCAATAGAAAGGCGCTCGTGGCGGCGAGGAAGCAGGCTCACGATTTCCTCGCAATCGCTGCTCTATTTCTGCTGCTCGGTTCACCTGAAGTTTACCCGCCGCTCGCTTCTGCAGGCGGCTCATTGTTTTGAAAAGGTGATTACAGCTTTTGTGTTGCTGAGAAAAATACGCTGATTTGCAGAAACTAACTGGTGGTTGTTGGTGGTTTGCCGGAAAAGAGGATGTGGAATCGTTTTATGTTTTTGCCTTTGTTTGTCTACAGGGAAGGAGCTGGTTTGAACGCTGGGGCTGACTGCAGGGTCTCTGGTGTCACGTCTACGCTGAGACATGCCGACGATAAGATTTAACTCAAATACTCAGATTACCGTCACAAATCTGATATTTATAGCCCAGAAAAGTGACTCATGTCGACGCGGAAACTCAAGAACTGTTTCATCTATCACTTTCAAATTTCATACCCTCATAGACACTTAGTGGGAGGAATAACTGGATGGATTTTGGGAAAGGTCTGCTGCACACATCTTCCACTAGGGGGAGCATCATCTCCAAAATCACAGTTTTCAGGCCATTATTTCTCAACCGTTGGTCCGATTTAGTCAAAATTTCGTACATATGAATGGACTCCATGTGATCTATCTAGTAAATATCATGTTTTACTCAAATAGTTCATATTTTACCCACTAGGGGGAGCCTTTTTTTTGAACAAAAAAAAACATGTTTGTTTTTTTACCGTTACTTCCGCACCATATGGCCGATTCTGTCCAAATAGGCTCATATGAATCAACTCAGGGGATACTTATCGGGGGATATACCCCTGCAGTCAGGGGCAGAATAGGCCCAGGTTTGTTTTTAAATATAGGTATTTACTCAGCGTTGATGTATTATTTACAATTTCAACTTAGTGCTTCTCAAATTCTGAAGACGGTCAGATTTTCCCCTCAGTGGGCGACAGCAGCAGCAGCAGCGGATGAGGAGGAGGAGGAGGAGGATTCCGTCGGGTGTCATTGACAGGTCTATTCACAGCCTACCTTTAATGTTCTCTCAGGCGTGATAGTCGATGCGAGACATTAGCCTGGGGAACAATCAGCCCCCGGAGGCTTCGTCCCGCCTGCCAGACATCACCGTCACCACCGGCGTGATTCCTCGCCTCCTTTATTCAACCCATTTCAAACCGGTAAAAACATGCACATACAAATGATTACATCCTCTAAGCATGAGCGAAGCCGCTCAAATAATCCCTGACACTTTCCCTCGTTGCCTTTCAGACAACATGTTTACTCAGACCGAGACTCATAATGGCGTGTTTGTTATCAGTCCGGTACGCAAACGCTGCTACTGCTGGCGTTGTAGGACTACCGTCCTTTTTGAGCCGAGGCCAAATAATGTTTGTTTGGGCAGCCTTGGGAAATATCATTCAACAAATATACTTCATTCCGTGATAGTATTTGCAGTATGGCTTTCATTGCAGTGAAAAGGAGCTTCCCTTAAGCTCTTTTTGTTGGAACAACCGAAATTCCATCGGTTGATGTATCCCAAAAAAAACAACAACAAGTAATCAAGTAACAGCCCTTGATTGAACTTCTCAGATAAAATGGGACTCACTGGTAATCTCAAACAGTCCATATTTACTCAACCTAACTATTTCTGTGACGTCAGCAGCTGTTAGGTGGTTCTTCTGAGCTCCGCTACAGAACCAGACAGATTTCCTCCAGTCGATTCACAAGAGCTCATTTTGAACTCAATTGAACTTAATGTGGGGGGGGTGACGTACAAGAACCTGTGTTTTCCACAAAAAGTCCCCCTAATGAGTAGAATATGAACTATTGTGGTATAATAATACACATGCGAGTTAGATCTCCTTCTGTTCCTTCGTGTGAACCAATTTGGACATAATTGGATGGATAGTTATCAAGTAAGTGTCAAAAAAAAGCTCTTCCTAATGAGTCACATATGATAAATACAAGACAGATCTCTGGTGAGTCAACTCATCAACTTCATGTGATTATGCGTTTTTACATATTAGCACTGAAACGTGTTGAACGGCTGGAGGACGTGAAGACACTCGCCCGTTAATTAAAACCTGCGTTCTATTTACTGATACGTTCATTATTCAGTGTTTTAATTTCTCTCTCCTCCCGGGCTTCTAGGGTTTATCAGAGAGGCGGGATAAACGTTGATATCTGACAGCAGAGGAGCTTCATTATCGAAATGAGATATTGTCTCGCAGTCCGGATATAATTGTTCTGGGGCCTTGAGTTTGGTATGTTTGTCCTAATGAGTAACCTAAGTATAAGTATTAGATTAAAATATCATATGTATGATATACAAGATAGATCTGCTAGAGTCGATTCATACGCTCCGAATTTGGAGTAAATCGGCCCAACGGTTGAGAAATAATGGCCTGAAAACTGTATTTTTTGAGAGAATGCTCCCCCTAGTGCCAAACATCTGCAACTGACCTGTCCGGGAAAA
This sequence comes from Lophius piscatorius, assembly GCA_009660295.1. Lineage (NCBI taxonomy): Eukaryota > Metazoa > Chordata > Actinopteri > Lophiiformes > Lophiidae > Lophius > Lophius piscatorius. Next base: position 15,662 of record VRLP01006562.1, read on the forward strand.
AAATCATCCATGAAATAATTTTTGCATTATCGCGTTAACGCAAAGGATCTACGGCAGCGACAGCGGCGATGATGATATCGTTATAATATCCACGACTTTTCGGGGATAGACTAAGTTCTATGAACCCACTTAAAAAAGAACTAGACATAGGGATGGATGGATGGATGGATGGATGGATGGATGGATGGATGGACGGACAGACAGACAGACCGATCGATAGAAAATAAGGAAATAACCCAATTAAGAAATAAAAAATAAAATACACATTCATTCATTATCTACCGCTCATCCTGTTCAGGGTCACGGGGGGCTGGAGCCTATCCCAGCTGACATCGGGGGAGAGGCGGGGTACACCCTGGACAAGTCGCCAGTTCATCGCAGGAATAAAGTGCAGGCTAATATTTAAAGAAAAAAGGGAAAAAGAGGAAAGAGTGCGAACAAGAATAAAAATAAGAATTAAGATAGTCTCGTTGCAGATGTTCTTTGGGCGATAATAATAGTTGTGGTGGTTTTGCATCCAGGAAGAATGAATCATCCCATCGAGTCGATCCTTGTGAGTGCAGACGAGGTGAGGACATTAGTTACCGATGATAAAATCATGCTTTGCGTTTTAGCGATGACGCGTAACGGCGTGGCGGTGGCGGTAAACATGAAAGTGAAGACTTATCATGTTACTCCGACATGATCTTCAGCCGGCAGATAAAAAGAAAAAGAGAACAAATGAATCCTGGGTAGATAATGTCTTTGAAATGATACCATCATGGAGATCTGAGCGACACGACTTGTACCTGTGCTTGTGACGCCGCATACTGGGCCCGTGCGGCGGCGGCGGCGCGCTTCATAGGGTGCTGAGGCCGAGAACAGCCAGGGTTGACGCAGGGGGAATTTTTTCCACGTCCATATTTTCATGGTTCATCTCCCGTGTAATGGCTCTGTGATTTACAACAATGCACAGCCAGAGCTCTGCAAAAGCGCCCCGCCATTTTTACACTTTGCTCCCATTAGCTGCTCAGCGGAGGGATTTTTGAAGAAACCTCCTCATGTGTGCGAGGTAGGGCGGGTATTGATAACAAGAGCTCCCAGGCATGGCGCAGGACCAAGGACAAAAGAGACGACACAAAGGAGAGAGATTTTAACGCGTTTCATTGTTCAGCCCAATCATCCAGCCGCTGATTAATTCCCCCAATGCACAGAGAGCGAGCGAGGGGAGATAACTGTGGGAGCCGGTGGGCTGCATAGAAGAGGCCTTTGTCAACCTTCAAGTGGGGCGAGGGCCTGTCAGGTCTCCCGCTTTCCTTCCTCTTCCTCCTTTTGTCTTCTGCTCATATTCTCCCTGTGCTCTGCAGACATTGATACCGGATGAGATGTCAACACTTGTTCGTTTTATTCCCTGCCAGGCACCGGGGGGGGGCAACGGAAAAGTGACTTTGCTCAGGGCTCTGGAATATTGGAAGTCATCCCTCATTGCTGAAGAAGGGCGTTGAAAACGCTCCGCGGCGACATCCCGTCCGCTGCAACCGGCGGGGAGACCGACGCCGTCAGCTTTTCATGTAGATCGCAATGAAACTGAATTAAAGCCTATTTTGATCATGTAAAATCAAAGAGGATCGGGGATTGATTCATGCGTTCTATCCTCTGTCGTGAAGCCAGCCTTAGTGGACCAGGCTAAAATGATTGATCGGAGTCTCGTTCAACCATTACTGATTCCATGTGGCGACATTGTTTGATCCTCTGACGCTTCCTGGATCCACGAGTAAGTAAACGTATCCAGCGAAATGTCATCAGACGGGGTTAAAATAAATTGGTCCTGATTTTAAAGAATTAGTACACGGATGAACTTAACGCCACTTTTGAAAAAAAACGGACTATTTGACCTTTGAGAGAGACGTATCTACAGCAGCAGAGAAAGTCAGTTATCAGAGTCGTGTAGGAATACACAGCATCAATGTTTCAGCCGTCGGCTAAGCAGAAGAAGTGAGACATTCCAGGGGGGAGATAACGCTTCTGTAAGATAAATCACCTTCATGGGGATCTGCACAGGTCTGAACGGCATAGAGAGAGAGAGAGAGAGAGAGAGAGAGAGAGTTTAGATAAGCAGTCATGCCTCAGTGGGCATGAAGGATGTCAGCTGTCTGTCACATTTATGCTTTTAATTCCGTGAAGGTGTTTCTGCGGGGCGGTCCCGTTCTCATCACACAGAACCAACGTTCCTCCGGCTTCAAAAAAGGGTTATTCTCTTGCCATTGCACCATCATCGGTCGGTTCCAGCCCCCCGCGTCTCTGGTTGCGATCGCCCAATCAACGTTGCTGCCTTATCAGCCCCCACTTGAGAATGAAAGCCGCCGCCAGCCAACGCGGCGGCAGCTGTGATTCAATCTGAGCACTCCGCCTTTGTGCCTTCTGTCGGAACCATTCAGTTGTCTATTGAATCTGTAGTTATCTCGAAGGCTTCCTATTTAGCTTCTTATCTGTCAATTTGTGTGTGAGACCAAGTACTGTTAACTGGATTCTCAGGCGCGAAAGGGATTTCCGAGGGCTGCAGGCTTGATTTTAACTCTACACACCCTTTTACACACAAAGGAACTCAGTGTTTGGTTTTCACTGTGTTGGCGGTCGACTGCCGGACCGTGTTTTTATTTGAATAGGTCAGAGCAGTGCAGCTCTTTTCAGTGTTTCAGGAGAAAGGCAGTGGAGGTTGTTCCGTGGATTTTAATGTATGCTGTTCATTTGGTTCTGATTGTTCTATGATTTAATAATAATAATAATAATAATAATACATTTAGCATCATCCGTCTTTGTCTTTGTGCCGCTTCTGCTAATTTCTCATCTTGTGTAAAAGTAATTGATTACAATAAACAACTTGTGCATTTACTTTATCGCTGTTGTTGAGTGAGATTGACATGGGAAGGATGTGCAGCAGGTTAGGGGGATTGAAGATAGATGTGGAGATGGACTGGTTTGGACCCCTGAAGAGGAAGAATAGTGGATCTGCTAGTAAAAGGATGCTGGAGATGGAGCTGCCAGGCGGGACCTGAAGACCAAAGAGGAGGTTTCTGGATGTGGTGAGGGAGGACATGCAGTCGACTGGTGTGACAGAGGAAGTTGGAAACAGATGATGGGCTGTGGAGACCCCTAAAAGGAAACAGCCGAATGTAGAAGCTTTTGCTTTATGGCTGTACTTATTTCTCGCTTCTCTTACCCGCGGGCTGGGAATCCCTGGAATGGACTCAAACCCTCCTGTGACCCTGTTAAGAGAAAAGCAGTTAGGGTGAAAGGATGGTTGGATTACTATAAAGAGGAAATATAAAGTAAAATACGAGCATTGTGAAGTAACCGATCCATTTCAGACGAAGGCTTACCAACATTTTCACATTGAAATAAAATAATATCAATAGATTCATGGCTGGATCAGATGCAGCTTCTTAAAGAAAGTGAGTTATAAAACATATATAATAAAAGGGTCCTTCTCTACTTTTGGAGACAGTTCCAGCTAATTTCCAATTTCGGGCTGCAGAAAAGAGCCGCGGCGTCCTCTGAGGTGTCCTCCACCAATGCATGACCGGGGAACGTTTTTAAAGGAATCCTCAGCTGTTCCTTTCACGTGGAAACGCACCGACACTCTCACGGAGTTCTTTTCTGCTTTTACCGCACGCCGGATGATTCAACTTGAATCTCCGCGGCCCTCCAGTGTCGCACGGCCAAACCGTTTGAGACAGGTGACTTCCTCCAACACACGGACCACGCAGACAATCATCAGCCCAAGCTGCGAGGCTGTTTATCACGAAGAGGGGAATTAACTTCAAAGGGATTTGAGAATGTCCATGTGGAATGGAGGCTCGGAGGATGAATTATGCATGGAGAATGCTTCACCAGAGTAATGTGCTGACACAATTTGTCACACGCCACAGGAATACCTAAGTTGTGGAGTAGCCATGTTCGGGGGCGGGGGGGCGGTGTGGTTTCTCGCCGCCTTCGGAGGTCACGCAGCTGTGATACCAACACCGACAGCATGGTGAATTACTTATGAGACCCCTCCTCGCCTCGTGTGGAAAGCTGAAATCCTTGATATACAGTGGCTTTGAAAAATGTTGCTCTTCGCTTAAATCTGGGTTTGTGTGAGTGTGTGTGTGTGTGTGTGTGTGTGTGTGTGTGTGTGTGTGTGAGTGTGTGTGTGGCCGTGTATCATCTCCGAGCATCTTTGAAAGCCTGTCTCGGTGTCAGCTCGGAGAGGATGCAGATTTAAGTGTTGACATTTTGACGGAGGGGACGCCGAACGGCAGCAAGGATCTCAGATACTCGGGATAAAAAATCAGTTTCCGAACCAAAGCGGCCGAATCTTCGCCCGCGGCGTTCCCTAAGAAGGCCCTCTCACTCGCCTGAATGATCCATTCTGATTTGTGCAGAGGGGGGGGGCCACGCTGCTGTGGAGAGGAACTTAATACATCATAATACTGCAGCATCTTTGTGTGACAGAGCAGTAACGAACCTTGTGCTGGATTACCTCCGCCTCTGAGTCACATGACGACGATGTTTCTCACGTGGTCCGATACACTTTTTTCTACAGAAATAAAACAACAGGGCCATAATGAAAGCCTTTGTCAGCAACACGGGTCGCAAATGATGTGTCATTTTAGAAAGAGAGCCTGTAAGAGTCGTAAAACAGCAGCGCCGAGGTGTGTTGGGTAAGACGCTCTCGGAATGAAGACAGAAGAACGGAGAAAAAACTTCCTGTTCTGTCCGAGAAGAGTCTCCGTGTGAAACGTCGCCGTCACGCTGAGCCAATCAGACGGAGATTAGAGCCAGTCAGTCACACCTGAGCAGACATAATTAGATATTTCCTCTGTCATCCAGAGGTGACTGCGAGGAGCCGCGGCACTCAGAGCAAAAGTGTCATTTCAAGGACTCCCAGTGATTCAGGGCACATAAATCTGATAATCCCATCCCACTAGACGTGGAGACGGAGGAAAGCGGCGACTGTTGGGGAATCAAACCGCCGAGCCGCTGCTTAGCAGACGGCATCTTTCACCGCAGGCGCCGTTCGGTGCGCAAACAAGAGGAATAAGAGCAGGTCTCAGTGGCGGCTTGTAATCCAGCTGTCAGCTGTGGGATTCCTCGCCGGCGTAACAAGCTGGATGAATTAAACAATTTTTAACTGGGGTCTGTCGGCTGCATCACAACAAACTAAACGCGGTTTTCACGTAAGAAGAGCCCATGTACTGTAATGACGCCCTGAAGGGGAAAAAAGAATGTCTGGATGAGATCATTCTTCTGTGGGGAATTATGACAGGAGGGGATTCCAGCTAATCCTTGAATGCTTTGTAATTAAGGTTGTGTGTAAATTCATGTACGTGAAAAAACAGCAGGAGGCACTTCAAACAGAGCGGCAGAAGAATGAACGAGTTGTTTTTTTCCCTCAGGTCCTCCAGAGTTTTATATTGCTAAGCTAATACATGAAGGATAAGGCTATACATTGAATTTAAAGCTGTGAGAGGGGGGGGGTAATTATGCGTGAATAAGTGTGATCAGTGGTGGGGCTGAAATTTTTCAGCACCCGCGACCGTAAACGGGTCATATTTCAGCCAGTGGGGCCAAATATACGTCCGACATCAGTTAGATGTGTGTAAATTTAATGCCTCTAAAAACACACAGAATTAAATATATTCAGCAAATTGTGTCTTATTGAATAAAAATTCTCAACTTCCACTTTGACTGAATTCAGTGTTTGATGTGAAGTATGTTTCCCTTCAGCAAACTAATAGGTGGGGGGGGGGGTTATAACTTCCCATGATGCACCTGTGGAGGGATGCCACCGCCATGATGCTGTACGCCGCTGCAGTGCGGTCTCATGCCACATTCCACATTGTTAGGATGGAGTTGCAGAAAGTTGATGAAGAAACGGTTTGCATCTGAAAACCGACGAAGAAGAAGAAGAAGAAGATGGTGTCGGTAACTATTTCGTTATTGTGGGAGAAGTTTCTTTTCAGGACCAAAGGTTTGACAAATCTGGGCTCATTCTTAGAACTTAATGCAAGAAAAAGCAACAGAGCGTGACACCTCGATGTCAAAAAAGTGAAAACGTGAACCCGACTCGTGAAACCGTTGGGAAATAAACTACTTGGACTACCTTTAAACTTCTACTTTAGTCCTGCTTCCTGATTCTGCTCTGGCCAGACATTTTTTCCAGAGCCTCCTCATGCTTGGCTTTACCAGAACTCGTGCAGAAAAAGGTCACAACACGAGAACAACTGCCGACGCGGGTCACGTCAAAGCGGAACCAAAGGCAGAGCGACACTGAAAAGCTCCGCAGAACCGAGAGAAACTGCAGAGTTGGGTCAATTGTAGGCGCATTCATCATTATGCGCTCCTTCCACATGAACCATGTGACCCTTTCCTAGTATGAAATATTGATCAGCGCAGCTTTAGGCTTTCAAGAACAGGCCTTAATATGTTTTCATCCTCGCAGCGAGCAGCGGGTCGTTATGACATATTTACACACATCCTTTTACACGCCTATGAATTATTGAACGTTCCATACATGCCAGATCTGCATGAAGTCAGTTCCTCTTCCTCATTCTAGCCGCGGCGAAGCTATCATACGCTCAGGGGCGAGAGAGGAGTGGAGTGGAATCCATGTGCATGCCTGTCAGCTATAATGAAGATAATGGCCCCTCCATTATCTTCATCCATCTATGTGTGTGTTATTACGGATCCCACTGCCCCCCCGATGTTCCTGCCCTCATCCAGCTGAATGTAATGTCAGTGTTTATCAGTGTCCGGGGAAACACAGCAAATGTTGATTCTTAAGGACCAGGATTTAACGGTTCGGGCCGAGCGTAGAGTCAATATTTCATTTGAGCCAGAAGTTGTTCTCATACGGAAAATTGCGAGAAATACCCCGAACTTCTTTGCATTGTATTTATTTGCGTCTATCAGCCAGATAGGTAGAGAGGAGAATATCTGCCGGGCTCCAGAACAACCTCCCAGCTTGTAAAAGTGATATATATGTAACTGGAATAGCTAACAGTGGTTACTGTACCACACGCCGCTGCATGTCCTGGAGGAGGTGGAGCGACCGCTAGAGGAGCAGCAGGAGGAGAGGAGAGGAGGGTTGTTTGTTTTTTATAACTGACATTCAAAAACATGTCTGAGAGGATTTGATCAGTACATCAGATGTGACACCAGCAAAAACAAGGTTTTACATTTTTGCCCACTGAGATAGTGTGACAGTCGACCCCTCCCTCCCTGATTATGACCCCCGAACAAAGAACTCTGGATTGGTTGCCTTTAATGTGTGTGTGTGTGTGTTGTTGTACAACACACACACACACACATATACTCAAACATACACACATTTTCAACCTCATACCCTCACCCTCCCACACACACACCCTCACACACACATACGCACACGCACACACGCAGACACACACACTCTTACCCTAATACAATCACCTTTACACACAAACACAAATACACAGACACACACACACACCCTCACACATACATACATACGCGCACACGCACACCCTCGCACACACACTCTCACCCTAATACCCTAACCCTCACACACACACATACACAGACACACCCTCTCACACTTACTCTTACCCTCACCCTCACACACACACCCACGCACACGCATACACACACACTCTTACCCTGATACAATCACCTTTACACACACACACAAATACACAGACACACACCCTCACACACACATGCATCATCACCTTCACAGACACACTCTCACACATACATACATACGCACACACGCATACACACACAAACACCCTAATACAATCACCTTTACACACCCACACAGATACACAGACACACACACACACACACACCCTTGCACACAAACTCTCACCCTAATACCCTCACACACACACACACACACACAGACACACCCACACCCTCACACATGCACTCTCACCCTCATATCCACCCTCTCACACACACACTCACACACACACGCACACACACACTCACACACACACCGACACACACTCTCTCCACTGGGTAGGTTGGGGCAGAGACCCTGCAGAAAGATGTTTGACCAGAAGTTTGTCGGGAGCCCAGCTCGGTGTGTCACCGTCTTTAACACTGAACACACACCAGCTGCTTCTTGCGGCCTTTAATAACCTGACAGTCTGGGATTCATTCTCTTACAAAGTCTTTGCAGAATCTGCTGCCACAGTATTTGTGTTTAGAAAGCGACACGGAGGTGCAGCAGAACACGAGGGTGACAGAAGGATTACGAAGATTCCATAACGTCGTATTAACTCCGGGTCACGTCGGCGTTTAAAGCCGCGTTTGTAACACCTGTGTGAGATCACACTGGAACCGAACCCTGCAGCTGGTGGAACACTTCCTGTCTGCAGGTACATGTCATGTTGCATTGCTGCGCTCCGCTGCATAAATCCGCTCTCTGCTAGAACAACTGGGACATCTTGTTTTGTTGTAGCTCTTTTGTCCTCGTGGGAAACACTCGGCCGGATGTTCCCTTCGCAGAGCGCACTGTTATTACGGCGCCTAGTTGGCCTGAAGACGGCGTTCAATTCCCTCCTCGCTGTCGGAGACGACGGCATTGATTATGTGCTTCAAAAACAAAGAAGGGAAAACAACAATCTGTCTCTTTTCCACCCATGTGTGAACTGTCACTGTGTTTCTGCACCGGCGCTCTCCTCAGCTCTCCTCTCCGTTTATGTCATCATCAAACCACAAACGCACCGGTGTGTGAGATGGAGACCCATTCTCCTGTCTGGACTCGGTCCTCGGTGGGTTGAGTGACTCGGTCTGGGACTTCCTGCTAACCAACAACAAACTAACCAACAAACTAACCAACACCGGTTAGTTTGCTGGTTAGTTAAGTCCAAATGGGTCACGCTGGAAAATGTGATCCGACAGAGAGGATCAAGTCCACCTCTGAATAGAATAAAACGTTTCCATTGATCCTTGCAGACTTTAGTGAGAGGAATAACTGGATTGATTTTGTGAATGGTCAGTTGCATATTTCCACCACTACGGGGCGCTGTATCTCTTAAGTCGCCGTTTTGGGGCCATCCTTTCTCAACCGTTCGTCTTATTTAGTCCAGATTAGGTGTAGATGAATGGACTGGAGGAGATTTATCTTGTGTTTATCATATTTTACTCTATTAGTTCATGATTTACTCACCAGGGAGAGATTTTTTTATGACAAACCTTGTTTTTTCAAGGCGCCACTTTCTTCAAAAGTTTGTCCGATTTAGTCCAGATTTATCTTCTTTGATCCGCTCCAGGAGATCTAACTCGTGTTTGTCATATTTTACTGTACAGGTTCATATTTAACTCACTTAACTCCCTTTTTAATTTGTTTTCTTTGCAGATTAAACATCTTTTTGACTGTTTCTTCCCAACCATCTGTCTGATTATGTCCAAATTGGCTCCCATGAACTTACACGGGGAAATCTGTCTAGTTTTATTGCTGAGCCCAGAAAAAACTAGTTAACTCTATTAATCTTCATCATTGAGTCACTCTGGGATCTGATCCTAGAGCAGACTGCTGACTTCATAGAAAGAGTTGGTTGAGTCAATATATGGACTGTTTTGAGATTATTAATGTGTCACGTTTAATCAGAGGAGTGGTATTGCTTGTACAGCGCAGGGGATTGGGGGCTTTTGGGGGATGTATCCGGCATAAACCTGGTTTAAAACTCTAGTTTTGTGTTTTCTTAAGGTGCCTTAGAGTTATATTGATGGATCCAACAAAGTTTAGTGTTAGATACCAACAGAATCGTCCTGTCATCCCATCTCCCGTCTCCCGCTCGGAAGATGGGAAGGCAGCTGGTTGGACCCCCAGCTGGTCTACATGTCGTAGGGTCCTCGAGCCGGACCCTGACCCTGATATGACCCCGGGGGGTCTTCAAAGGGGCAGCTTGTTGTTCTGTGTATGACTGTATGTGATTAAAAAAAGGATCTATTCTTCTTACTGTTATTATTATTATTATTATCGTGATATTGATGATTGGTGGGCTGGTGGACCGGCGAGCGTCTGTCGTACCCTCAGCACCTGAAGGTAGGACATTATTATCAAAGGGATAAAGCCTGACCTTCTTCTCTCTCTCCTCTCTGACAGCCTGAAGAATCAGATATGCGTCCAGTGAGCCGAGGACCGAGATAAAGACCAACTATTGGATTGATGTCAGACAAGCTGTTGACAGCTTGCCCTGTTTTTTCTGCCTCTGCCCTGCTTCCTGCTCTCCTCCACATCCATTGGAATTCTCTTTTTTTCCCCTCTCTGTCCGTTTGGGCCCCTCCGACAGAGCCGTTTTATTTTTGGAACTCTCCGGACTGCATGGAGTCTCTCGTTCGTCTGCATTCAGTCCCTTCTTCCGTTTCCCCGTCTTAAATCACGGACCTTTGACATTCCACCGCTGCTGCGTACGTATGTTGTTTTTTAAGTCCGGCGTCTCGGAGCGTTAAAGTGGAACTGACACATTACAGCCTTTTCTGAATAACGCATGCAGTTTCTAATTGGGAATATGAGGGTTTGTTGTTTTGTTTTGTTTTTTAACTGTTTTTCTTTTGCTTTAACTGGAAAGACACAATTTGAAACGCGATGAAAAAAAAAAAGCATATCCATTATTTAGCGTCGTAGACGCGCTAACTATGAGTAATTCATCTGTTCTGCTCCGGGTTCTGTGCGTTACACTCAATTGCGATGCTTTCATGGCGTACTGCCTCGCTGTGGAGCTCAATCCCCATGTGGCTTAAAGTGGTTGTGGGCAATAACGAGGACTGGTTGGACTGGTGGTAATGGTTTTGTCTTGTTTGGGCTGTGCTGTAAATAACTTCTGGGAGAGGCTCCGGTTTGCTTTACGAAGACCAGCAGAATTAATTTGACACACTTGCATCTACACCCGAACTGGAGATATATATGTTGAACCTTCTTAAGCATAATTCACATTTATTACGACTGAGGTCTTATTTTTTCTCCGAGCATTATAATAATATCACAGTTTATCGCTGAGATCTGGTGACACCGTGACACTAACGAAGAAAAAAGGCACAACGGTGCCACAAGGTGTCCCGGATGTTCCTCCTCCGCAGCTCCCTTGTCCTCCTGGTAGATCCTGAGAGGCAGGTCCGCTCCTTTTATTGTGACGGGTCGGAGATTCGGGCTGGAAAAAAAGGCGACTGTGGTTCAGGCGAGCTGTTCGGTCATCCTGTGCAAATGCACCGCCGGATTTCTGCGTTGCGTGTGGAATATAAGAAACTTTAGAACTTTCGCTGCCCTCTATTTATTATTATTCCATTCTGGACTCTTTCAGAATTTTTAAATGTGCGGACCAAATGCATCGGCCTCAATCTCGTATAAGACAGCCAGGATTTAGATTGAAACAAATTCCTGGGTAGTTGAAAGGAGAGAGGAGAAGCAGGAGTGTTATAGAAGTAGAATATGTTTTTGGGTTATGGGTTCTCCAGTGGATGTTCTGGGTGGATCCAATACTAGCAGGAAGTCGCGGGTGGCACCAAAAGGAAGCTCACGACTCCAGATCGGTCTGTTTAGGTAAAGAACAGCTAATCCGAGGGTCCGTCCACGTCTGACACCGTTTATCCTTGTAGAGACTCTGCAGACTATCCCTGCTGATTATAGACTTCTGTTCTGCTGCCCCTCGTCTGTGGAATGCCCTCCCTGACCATCTCAGGGCTCCACAGACGACACATTTAAAAAAGGACTTAAAACTTTCCTTTTTAGCAGAACCTATAACCTTAATTAACATTGCTGCTTTTTGGTCAAGTTTTTATATAGTTATTATTTTATTTTTTTATTGATGCTTTTATCTGCTTTTACTTTGTAGCACTTTGAGATTTGATCCAAATGTAAAGTGCGTTATAAATTAAATGTATTATTATTATTATTATTATTATTATTATTAGATGGACCAGTTTAGACTCCTGGAGGCCAATCAGAGGGAATGCGTGGCGTACCCCGC
>VRLP01006563.1:0-27607 GCA_009660295.1 Lophius piscatorius
TGTGTGTGTGTGTGTGTGTGTGTGTGTGTGTGTGTGTGTGTGTGTGTGTGTGTGTGTGTGTGTGTGTGTGTGTGTGTGTGTGTGTGTATGTGTGTGTGTGTATATGTATGTGTGTGTGTGTGAGTGTGTGTGTGTATATGTATGTGTGTGTGTGTGTGTGTGTGTGAGTGTGTGTGAGTGTGTGTGTGTGTGAGTGTGTGTGTGTGTGTGTGTGGTGCGTAGCTGGAAAACTACCCTACACAGAGACCTGGAGTGACGATGATCTCTGAACAGAAGACATAAATCTTTCTTTCTCCAGACAGAACATCGGATCTCTGGTTTTAGACGATCAGTGGATCAGCTTTGGTTGATCATACGTACCTTCAGATGTTCTAGCGTGCACGAGGCTGGTAAACGTGACGACTCCGCCTCCTCCTACTCCTCCGTGTCTTTACTGACTTGAATGAGGCACATAAGTAATGAGCAGAACTAAAAGTGTGAAAGTGTTGGATGAAGGTTTATCTGAGGCCGTCTGTCTCACTCCAGTGGAGGTAAGAGTTGATGTTCTCACAGATTTACTGGCTGTCTGGGGTCAAAAGAATAGATGATTTCTGATGATGATGAACTTACTCTCTGACTTCCTCTTAACCATAACAGCCTGAGGCCCGGTACCACGGTGGAATGATCCCTGTGGAGGACTGCAGGGTTTCCTGAGGTGTGGCGCCATCTCTTGGTAGAAATATGGTAAGACTTCAGGGTCCTGTGAAAGATAAAAACGCCAAATATTTAAAGATGCCATGAGATGAGGACATTTTTGTCTCATTATAAGATTTATAATGATTATGATTATTTCCTTTTGATCTTGAAGAAAAATATCAGGAGAGGATAGAAATAAAGATAGTTTATGTGTTTAATTGTACATCTAACACATTACTCACACATGTAACACATTACTCACACATGTAACACATTAATAACACATGTAACACATTACTCACACGTGTAACACATTAATAACACATGTAACACATTACTCACACATGTAACACATTACTCACACATGTAACACATTACTCACACATGTAACACATTACTCACACATGTAACACATTAATAACACATGTAACACATTACTCACACGTGTAACACATTAACACATGTAACACATTACTCACACATGTAACACATTACTCACACATGTAACACATTACTCACACATGTAACACATTAATAACACATGTAACACATTACTCACACGTGTAACACATTAATAACGCATGTAACACATTATAATAATAATAATAATAATAATACATTTAATTTATAATGCACTATTATTCACACATCTAACACATTGCTCACACATGTAACACATGTGTAACCTACCTATCCTACACATGTGATTACCGACACACGTAACAGATTACTCACATATAGTAGCTTGTTACTCACTATGATACAGGGTTAGCATAGCATGTTTTCTTCTGTATTGCTTGTGAGTTTAATAACCAACCTGCTATGTGTGAGTAATCTGTTACTATGTGTGAGTAATCTGTTACTATGTCTGAGTAAACTGCTACTATGTGTGAGGAATCTGTTACTATGTCTGAGTAAACTGTTACTATGTCTGAGTAAACTGTTACTATGTGTGAGGAATCTGTTACTATGTGTGAGGAATGTTACTATCGCTAAGTAATCTGTTACTATGTGTGAGTAATCTGTTACTATGTGTGAGTAATCTGTTACTATGTGTGAGTAATCTGTTACTATGTGTGAGTAATATTTCTCTCCTCTGATGTTTTTAGATCAAAGGCTCTGACATCATTATTTTACAGAAACATGAAAGTAAACAATCAGTGAATTTGTTCAGAAACTCTTTGATAACTTCTTCATCACATCTGATAGAAACACCACAAAGTTCTTGTTCTTCTACAGTTTCTGTGGGTCAGAACCAGGAGGACTCTCTGTTTGGACAAGGAGTTTGAATTTTGAAGCCAGAGATGGATTTTGGCTGCAGAATAGCAGATATATATATATATAGTTATACACAAACTACAATGTTAATATTAATGTATGGCATTATTGTACAGTTAAAAGAAGCTGCATAAACCTGGAATAAACCTGATTGAGAACTAACAACATCTATTAGTGTCAACAATAAATAACATATCTCCTCTTTACGCTGTAATTCATTGCAGTGAAGTGAAATGATTTGCATATCGTTGTATTCTGCTTTTAAACTTTTCTTTTTTAGTTTTTCCAAACGCGGGTGTAAGAGCTGAAAACTTCCTGCATATGCCGTCGACCATCACAGGAAGCTCAGGTAACCGACCCAGGTGTCTCTGAAGGATCAACCAGATGAGAGGAACAACAAAGCAGGAATTATCTATAATAAAAATAATAATAATAATAATAAAAAGATCAATTCTGATAGACAAGTTAAAGCCTGGATTTATACGTGAAGAAGAATGATGATGAGGATGAATCCTCTTTGAGAAAACAAACGATGTTCTGAGGCTATGATGTCACATATGAAAACCTCTTCTGCACCAGAGTCCAGAATTAAGGGCCGAGAAATTACAAGGCACCTTTGTAACGATTCATTGGACCTGTAATTTCCACCGGGGGAGACGCCCTCTGTGTCTGAGGTCCGGATCAGAACCTCTGTCATCTCCTGCAGGAAGTGTGAGTTGCATCTGTGACTGAAGAGTTTCTTTTGATTGGACTGCGAACACGCGTTTCATCCAGGATGACCCTGAAGAGCTGAACGCGGTCGGAGCGTCTCGGGCTGAGAGTGAGGACGTGTCAGTGGGCCGTCTGCCGACTTCTTCTGAAGAACACAAACCTTCAGGATGGACCAATAGTGTGTGATGAAAAGTCTCGGGTCCAGCTCCTGCTATCTCTCCCTTTTTCTTTTGCTCTCCTCTCCCACGCCTCAAAGAGAGAGGGCGAGAGGAGGAGGAGGAGGAGGAGGAGGAGGAGGGGGGTGAGAGAGAGAGTGGGAGAGACAAGGGCTGGGAGGTTCAAAGACAGAGAAGTTCTGGAGAACTCTCAACAGTGTTGAGTGCTGAACACGGCCAGAGTGGGGGGGAAGGAATATTCCGCCATTTTGGGGGCAGTCAGAATAACTGTTGGCGGTGAGGCGGTTGTTAAGTGAAGCCACATGGATTGATCCGTCGTTTCTCTCCGGCTCGTCCGTGGGTTGAACTCTGCAGGAGAGTTTTCAGAAAGGCTCCTTATCTCTGACACATCTTTCCGGGCGCCGGCGCTTTCACCGCGGCAGAAGAAGTTTCGGCGGCGGGACAGAAAATGTCAGGCGGAGGGTTTCGTGTCCTTCTTCTGACGCTGTGTCTGAGTCTGGACTCGGTCCGGAGTCAGGGCTCGACCCAGGACGCCTTCATGGTCCAGTACATGGAGAGGAGACTGAGTCAGATGGAGGTAAGCCTTCGCTTCTGTGTAACATCATCATCCCTGAGGAAGAGGTGGATTATCACTTCAATCCTGTTTCTCTGGGGGTCTTTCATAGACGCCCTCCTCTGCTGCTCTAAGACTTTAACTCTATTTACCTTAAAGTAAGACGCAGCAGACTTTAAAACCTGAGGATGAAGAGTTTGAGGATGAAGAGTTTGAGGATGAAGAGTTTGACTTTGAGCGTCGTTTCTAACCTCTGAACTATTAAACCGTCTGTATCTTCATCCTGAGGGACTTCATTTATTCTCTGGATTAAATGTTTCAAACAACAATAAAGTATTTTTCTGCTAATGTGAGACTAGAGATATTTTCTATTTTATTGGTTTATTTTTATTTCAATGTTTCCTTGAATTCTATTATTATTAATTTATTTGTTTAAAAAAATAAATCTAAAATAATTTAGTTGAGCGGGTAGAGCGGCGGTACCACAATCAGAAGACCGGGGGGTTGCCGGTTCGAGCCCCAGGTCTGCATGTTGGAGGGTCCATGAGCAAGACCCTGAACTGCCCCCCCCCCCGGATGAGAAATAATAAATAAATAAAGGTTAGCTGGTTTTACTTTTGTTTGTTTAAGTAGTTCCAGAGACGCTCGGTTCTAACAGAATCTCTGCAGACGCCTCAAAGTTAGAGATAAAGAGATAAACGACATTTAAAACCAGGATGGCGTCTATGACAGATTCCTCCACGGCTGAAGCTGAAGAAGATGTTTCCTCTTCATCCTTTAACTGATGTTGCTTTGATTCTTGTGTTTTTCTCTCACTCTGACAATAATACCAGGAGCGCCTGAATCACTGTGAGCAAAATACGGTGGCGGTCAGCCAGAAGACCTACGACCTCTCCTCTGAAGTCAGGGGTTATGTGTCCACCGTCAGGGTTCTGAGGTGGGTGGGTCTGAAAGAGTGACATGAACCGAACTATAAAACACTACATGAGTCGCTGAGGCGGCACAAACGGCGAGAACTGAAAGGTTTTGCTCCACAGGTCAGAGGTGAAGAGCCAGATGGACAGTGTTTCTGAGCGAGTGGACCGGGTGGAGAGGGAGCTGGAATATCTCGAAGAAAAGATGCCCGCCCAGTCCAACATCGAGATGGACGACGTGCTCATGGAACTGGAACAACAGATCAAGGCTGCAGAGATGGAGAACCTGGCGAAGAGGAAACCCAAGCAGATACGACTGGAGAAAGGTGGGAAGTCCAGGATCGGCAGAACCGCGTGGGTTACGGCGCCGAGGTGGAGCTAAATGTTTTTTACTGAACTCTGCTCCTTCGTCTTTGTTTCTCCAGACTGCAACACAGCCCTGACCCAAATAATGTCTCTGAAGATTGTGAAGAAGATGGGCGACTCCTCTGGTTTCTGGTTCAAGGACCCCTCGGAGGGTTCGGCCAAGGTTGGTGGGTTTTTTCCAGCTGAGGTGTTGACAGTGATAATGGAGACAGCTGTGCGTCTGACTGCCAGCAGACTCATCTTCCTCTCAGTGTGGGGCTGCGGATGATGATGATGATAACATTCAACGTAATGGTTCTGTTTGTGGCCGGGGTCATCCTGGGATTCAGGTTATGGGGACAACGGCGATTTGAAAGCATTGAAGATGAATGCGAGTGATTGTTGACATAGAAAAGTTACATTTTCATCCACTTCATTTTACTGAAGTGGATGAAAATCCCACATTATGGGATTCATGTAGTTTGGTTGTGTACATTCTGTATTCACCTACTCAGAAATATAAAAACAACTAGAAAAGCACTCAGAGAGCGTAGACCTCCGCCAAAGACCGGAGGACCTACTCTGTCATTTCTTGTTCCTCTCCAGTATAAAACATGAAAGGAACAAGCCACAACAATAGACATTGTTTCCTGCCTTTTCCACTTCAGCGTCTCTGGTCAGCCCTCTGTTCTCCCAGCTCAACCTGCTAAGAAACATCAAAGGATACAATGCAACAAGGCAGCGATAGTCACGTTGTGACGTCACTACTCCAAACAGCTGACTGCTTTATTTCATTTCCCAGAAGTCATTGCTTTGATGCTTTGATCCAGTTTCTAGCGCCGTATCGCCGGTTTAAATTCATCTATGGACACCAAAACAAAAACTGTCTCTCAACATAACCTCACCTCAATCCTCAGCTAGTTTTAATCTTCCAGGTCTACCTGCTCAGTGGAATCCAGAACGACACTCTGCTGGAGTTTTCTTCACTGCAGACGTTCACGGAGAAGGTCGCCGCTTCGCCGGCGAGGGTCCTACGGCTGCCCTTCAGCTGTCAGGGGACGGGTCATGTGATCTTCAATGGATTCTTCTACTGCCACAAGGCGGACACGCCCAACCAGATAGTGAAGGTAAGAGAATTAGGATCGAGGCCCAGTAATGGACGTTTGTGTCTCTTTAAGGACGTTTTATCCGACACAATGGGTTAAAATGACGAACGACAGAAACATTTGGTTTTTGTTTGCTTTGCTTGGCAGCGTTAGCGAGAGTAGATACTAACAGATCTCACTAAACAGCTTTTAAGAAGACGTGCAGATGCTCTTTTGGCCGGAGGTTGATTCCGAGGAGCTTACTCATCGTGGAGTTTGTCTTTGTTCTGTCTCCACGGCTGCTTCGCGTTAACAGCTGAGACGAACCGTTCCAATAAAGTTGGATGGTTTTTGTAAAACAATAGGTTCTTAGTTTCAGCTTTGAAAAAGGAAGACTTTCACTAAAACACATTTGAATATTCACAGAGTACTCCCACGGAAAAACGACGGCATTTACATCAGGATTGTATTCGCTGGTCTGTCATATACTGCCATACTTTTTTTTTTTTTTTACAGACATTTGTAGAACAAGACAGACGTCATGAGAGCAGCTGAGAAAAACAAAGTCTCTGAAACACGTGAGAAGAGTTCTGCCTGACGCCATCAGTCAAACCACACAATAAACAATTTAAACCACAGAATATACAGATTTTAACAAGACTAGACAGCAAGGGTTTGTGTCCGAAAAGCCCCCAATCCCCTGCGTTGTACAAGCAATCCCCCTTGATTGAGCTCTTCAAATAAAGTTGAGGTTATATCCGAAAAAGTGTTTATTCGTGAGTAGAATATGATATATACGAGGTAGATAAAAATATAACTGAAATAATAACATGTGTGAATGTTTCCATCCCGTAAAGG
The DNA here is from genome assembly GCA_009660295.1 of Lophius piscatorius. NCBI lineage: Eukaryota > Metazoa > Chordata > Actinopteri > Lophiiformes > Lophiidae > Lophius > Lophius piscatorius. Next base: position 6,596 of record VRLP01006563.1, read on the forward strand.
TGGACTTGTTGAACGGTACCGAGGTGGACAGCACACTGCTACCGGGAGCCGGTCGTATCCCGGTCTACAGCCTGAACCCCAACACCTACCTGGACCTGGCAGTGGATGAACTCGGCCTGTGGGTCGTCCATGCTGACCATGAGTACAGAGGGAACCTGGTCATAACCAAACTGGATAAAGGTAGATTGCGCCCCCCCCCAAACAGGTGTAAATCTTTCATTTTTTGTTTGATTAGACTTATAATAATAAGTGCTTTCGGTACAAATTATCATAGAATTAAAAATGATACTATAGTATATAGTTATCTGTTACAATTAGATTATTAAGGAGACACTTTGTGGGAGGGGGACACACAGCCCCTCTGTCCCCCCCAAGGGTTTTTCCGCCCCGGAGTTTGACTAATACGCATAGACTGATCGGGTGAAGTGAGTGATTTTGATTATCAGGCAGGTGGTTTTAATGTTATGGCTGACTGATGTATGTACATGGACTGTGTTGTTTCTCGCTCAGGTACGCTGGCGGTAGAATATACCTGGGATACACGATGCACCAGCCGCGACGCTGAAGGGTCCTTCCTCATATGTGGGACCCTCTACGTGGTCTACAACACGCGTTACGGAGGACGCTCCACCATCCAGTGTCTCTACGACATCCACGACACCGTCCACAGGTGGAGGTTCACACCCTCTTCATCATCATGCACAGACAAAAACAGAGGAAGAGAGATGACTTCAGACTGTTTTTAAAACCACTTTGTTTTTTCACTCCATTCAATTCAAACTACTTTATTTCATCCCAGCATGACAAAGTCAACGTGAGCGCCCGAACAAAAAACTTTATTTTCACTTCTACACGCTAAGGTTTGGCATGGCAACCAGTGAGACGCTATGTTCGCCATCGTAGTGGATGATGTTAACATAAATAGTGAAGTCCTGATGCTTCTAATGCTGGTTCTGATGTATATGAACCGACTCTTCCTCGTTCAGAAGAATGGCAGATAATCCAATATGGTTCCAGGGTTATCACTAAGCTCAGCACCATGGGTGATCGGGCCTTCTGTTCTTCTGCCTCTCGTCTGTGGAATGCCCTCCCTGACCATCTGAGGGCTCCACAGACGACTGAGACTTTTAAAAAAGGACTTTAAACTTTCCTTTTTAACAGAACTTATATCTTTTAATTAAAATTGCTGCCTTTTGGTCATATATTTTTATATTATTATTATTATTATCATAATTATATATCTTTTCAATAACGTTTTTTTTCCCCTTGAAGCACTTTGAGATTTAATCCAAATGTAAAGTTAATTCAAAATAAAATGTATTATTATTATTATTAAATGCAGTGGGTAAATGATGCAGTTCTAAATATTATTATGAGCATTTGTCAATACAAATAACCATAAACAAGAAATGTTCTGACGTGCTATCTGAAACAAATCAAACACAAAATAACATAAATAGAGATTTATAATAATGATAATAAGTTTTGTCAAACATCTGACCGTTATACAAACTAATACTTAGGTCATCTCTTCATAGTTTATATGTATGTATATTATAAATACCTAAAATCATATGAACGTTTTTAAACATGCAATAAACGTCTTGGTCAAAGCAATAATACTGTTAAAGAACAAAAGTGATACAATAGCAACACAGGTGAATATATATAAACTTTAAACTCATACAGTGGCGCACAGAAACCATTGTAGCGACCGCTAACATTAGCTGCTAACGTTAGCAACATGCTAATAGTATCAAATGCATACTTTTGGATGTAACACAACAACAGTAACAATCTACTGTATTTTACAGAGTACTTACTTTGCATAGACGAACACAGGAACTCACACCAGGCGGTAAACCGCAAACATATGTTTTAATTACTTTCTACCATTTTTACAGCTCTTCCCGGTGGGAGTATAGAACAGGGAAACTGATGCATCGTGGGAAATGTAGTCTATGACAGTATCTAAGAACTCTAAGTTGATGTTTTTTTACATAAATGACGAGTTTTTATTACATTCACATCACCGTGGTGACACAGATGAAGCATTTCATATCTGAACGAGCTTCTTCTCTCTCCTCTGTCTCCATGCAGCGAGGAGAGTCCAGTGATGTTCTTCCCAAAGCGCTACACCAGCCACAGCAGCATCCACTATCACCCCGGAGACAAGCAGCTGTACGCCTGGGACGACGGGTACCAGATCATCTACAAAGTGGACACACAGGGAAAGGACCACGTCGCTGCAGAATGATGATGATGATGATCTATGACGTTAGATGTATCTGATCCACATCACCTAGAATAGCCTCAATCACCTGACTATAGGAACTAGAGTCCACTGTTGTCCTTAGAGATCACGCCACGCCGACAGGGTCTTATTTTACGGTTTATATGAGGATTCACAGTCCAGTAGATAATATAAAGTATGAGATTTATACAGTTTCAGCGCATTAAAACATGGATATGTGACTTGTATTGCTTTAATCTGACCTCAGTGAAAAGATGTGGACTGTTTGTTGGTCTGAGGTTGAGAGGTTATTCACAAAAGTTTTCACATTTTGAATATACAAAACAGATTCTATAGCGGCTGACCTTCAGGGGTCTCGCCTACACTGCATCTAAAACTCTGCTGTGAATGACTTTTCTCACCATTGAACACTTGTGTTATCCCACTGGAACAGTTTTCACTCCACATCCTCAGCTGGTTCTTCCTGCTCCCTCTCTCTTTCTCTCTCTCTCTTTCTCTCTCTCTCTCTCTCTTTGTCTCTCTCTCTGTATTTGTCTCTTTCTCTCTTTGTCCCTCTCTCTTTGTCTCTCTCCCTCTCTCTTTCTCTCTCTCTCTTTGTCGCTCTCTCTTTGTCTCTCTCTCTGTATTTGTCTCTTTGTCTCCTTGTCCCTCTCTCTTTGTCTCTCTCCCTCTCTCTTTCTCTCTCTCTCTTTGTCGCTCTCTCTTTGTCTCTCTCTCTGTATTTGTCTCTTTCTCTCTTTGTCTATCCCTCACTCTTTGTCCCTCACTCTCGGTCACTCTTTCTCGGTCACTCTTTGTCTCTCTGTCCCTCTGTCTCTCACTCTCTTCTCTCTCCCTCTCTCCCTGTCTCTCCATCTTTGTCTCTCTCTGTCTAACAGTGTTTAGACATATAAACGCACCGGCTTTCATGGCCATGTTTGTGTTCACTGCTCGATAAATAAAGTTGTGTTGAGACTCTGAGACTCAAAGCCTCTCTCTCTCTCTCTCCAGCACACACAACACAGCCATCAGAAGGACATAAAAAATATATAACCATCTATTAATGAGGTATAAAGAGAACTTATGATGTAGTTAAATGTTGGGGAGAATCCACAACCATTTTTTATTGTTATTATTATAACATAATTGATTTAAAAATAAATAATCACCTAATAGACTAAACTAATTAAATGAACTTCTTCATGAGGGGTTTAAGGACGTTTATAGCTGCTATTGCATAATATGCTGCATAACATACACTATGTCAGCTGTGGTGATCGCTCACAAGCAGGATGCATTTATTCCACTTTTATTCCCTGCAAAAACCATGTGGGACAATAATCTTTTTCTTAACTTGATCATTTTCATTTTCTGCTACTTTATAAACTTCGACTCCCACCAAAATTTCAAGCACTTAACTTTATTTAAATGATTTAGAGAGCGAGAGTCTTCCTTTGCAGGCATTTATGGGTTTTTTTTTGTTCCCAGTGAATTAAGATATGAAGAACTTTGGCAGAAACTCACCACACAGTTCTACTGGAAATGAAGTGGTGACGTCAGTGTGAGGTCATTACTGAGAATGACAGAAAAGTAACAGAGCTATGCGATATATTATCATGGAAAAAGAAAAAGAAAAAGAAAAAACAAGCTATCTCTCTCAGAATCGGCTTTATTGTCATTATACAATGTATACTGAAATTTTCCATGGTTTCTCTCCTATAGGTAACAGAAATATAAATTCAAAATAAAGAATATAAAGCAATATCGATATTAAAAAGAATAGAGGGAAGTTATGGAATAGAAAACACTTATTTAGGAAGATCACTATGAACAACTCTCTTTCCTTTTTCTTCTATCACTTTTATCCAGACTTCTTTGAATAAGACCGAGGAGCATTTAAATCCAAACTCCTGTCGTTTCCTTTCAAATGCAGAGAGAGAGAGAACATATTTTACAATAAACTGTAGTGGAAAAATCAAGCAGATGTTAAGTCAAACTGAAGCTTCTTCCAGAAATCTCTTCTTTGTTTATTTTCTGTGCTCTGATTCGTCCCGCCCATTTCTTGACTCTCTTTGCTCTGATTCGTCCTGGTTATTCCCTTATTCTCTGTGCTCTGGTTTGTCCCGCCTATTTTCTTATACTCTCGGTTCTGATTCGTTCCGCCCACTTCCTTATTGTCTGTGCTCCGATTCGACCCGCCCATTTCCTTATTCCCTCTGCTCTGATTCATCCCGTCCGTTTTCAGTTGACGATGACGTAGGAAGGGGCGTGTCTGGCGCGACCGTTGAGATTACTGAGGATCTACTCACAGCCGGTTGGGTTGAATGACCACAGAAGTTTCAAACACGTCAGGGAATTCAATTTGGAGAAGCGTTTTAACAAACCATGCGGAGGAGAAGCAGCAGTTTAAGCAGCAGGAGAAGCTCCACGCTGAGGAGACGCAGCGACAACTTACGGTTTGATGAATTCGGCTTTGCTATACTCGCAAAACGGAAGGAGCAAAAACTTCATCACCGATGTCACAACTACAGGTGCGTATGTTAATGAGCGAGGCGGATGACGTCATCGCGTGAGCCACGCAGCTAGAAAGCCGTTTAACATTAACAATAATATTAAAGAATTATGTATTTTTAACACAAAAAACATGATATTGACTTTCTTGTGGACTTATGTGGAGGTATGTACATACATACAAGTAAATTTAATAGGTTAAACCGTAAAACTGTACAAAGATCCATTCAAAGAGGAATGATGTGTTAATTCTGAAAAACACATGTCATTTTTTACCTTTATGTTCCACAGTACGAAGTACATGTCAGAAATGTTTGTACATTTGTATGTCCACAATGAAGTTAATTTAAGAAAGAAAAAGCCCATCTAACGTTTATTCACTCGGCTTGGCTAATTAGAATTAACATTAAAAATATCAGCAATCTCATTATGACTATTATGAACTTTTATTCAAGATCTACTACGTCATTTTGACTTGTCATAATTCCAGGTAAATATATCAATAAAGACACTCTGAGTAGTTAAAACTAGGTAGATGTCTAAAGGGGACTATGAAATGATGTAGATATCTAAATCTGTCTATCTGCTAAATGAAGGTATAAATATCTGAAATGATGAACGTCATATTTATGAATGAAACATAGACTGAAACTTACTAGTTCAAATAACGTAGCTGATATCTGCATTTAATATCCAGTCTAGTGCTTACCATAGAAAACAACAGTTCAATCATTTAGACCACTAAAGAGGAATAAATACTGAATGACATCAGCATAGAGACGTCATCTCTGACGATCCTTCTTTGGATCTGTAGTCCAAAACTCATCCACCTGTGTTTGCTTTGATAGAAGATGCCGTTATTATCAGCATGATTCCAGAAAGTGCTGACTAAGATTCAAAAAAGTGCTGACTTAGATTCCAAAGGTTTTGAATAAGATTCAAAAAATTGCTGAGCAAGATTCAAAAAAGTGCTGACTAAGATTCGATTAAAGTGCTGACTAAGATTTCAAAAAATGCTGACGAAGATTCCAAAAAGTGCCGGGGCAAGATTCAAAAAAGTGCTGACTAAGATTCAAAAAAATATTGAGTGAGATTCCAAAAAGTGCTGACTAAGTCTTGTGTTATGTGGGCAGCTACCCTCCGATGAGCGCGGTGAGGATGAAGGAGCTGTGTGAGCTGCTCAGCTACTGGAACAGTGCCAGCTTCATCTGCAGGAGTCAGGTGAGATGGATGTTAGTCGTCTACTCTCATTTTTAAAGGTGCATCTTTTCTTCCTCACGCCCTCATCTGTGTCTCCAGATAGAACGGTTCATCAGGATGGGCATCCCTCCAAGTCTGCGAGGTCGAGTGTGGAAGTGTCTCCTCTCCATCGACAGCCTGAAGGAACGCAGCGACTTCAACTATCAGGTAGAATGACATTCATGTAGACGCGCTCCGACCACATGAATGATGTCATGCTGCCGGGATTAACCGCGTTTAGTGACGTCACAGTGTTATAACCGTTATTGATGATGTCACAGTGTTATAACCATGATTAGTGACATCACAGTGTTATAACCGTGATTAGTGACATCAGTGTTATAACCGTGATTAGTGACATCAGTGTTATAACCGTGATTAGTGACATCAGTGTTATAACCGTGATTAGTGACATCACAGTGTAGTGACATCACATTTCCAGCTGACACAAAAAAACACATAGTGATGAATATTAGATTTCATTGAATCGAAGAGATTATAGACTGTACCTTTAAGATGTGAACGCAAAATGATCAGATATTTAAAAAAAAAATACATCTTTGTTCACATCACAGATTTGTTCTCTAAATGCGACACCAGCAGAAGTTCTCCAGAACCTCAGTTTCCCAGTAACCGTTTGTTTCAGTGCGGCGTTCTGTCTCTCCTCCCACAGAAGTGCCTGCTGGAGGTGCGGCGCCCCCTGGTGGACCTGGGAGTCAGCGAGTACGGCATCCTCTCAGCCATCGCCACCCTGAGTGAAACCCAGAACGACCTGGGCTCGAACCCGCAGCCTCCTTCCTCCGGCTGCCCTGAGCCCTCGTACTCGGTGGATGACATCACGCTCTTCAGGCAGATCGCTCTGGACCTACGTAAGCGCCGGCAGTCATGGATCCTTGATCAGCATCATTTAAACATCAAATCAAATCAAATTCTCTTTCTTGGACCTGATCTTCAGAGCGCTCTTTCCCGACCCACCGTTCTCTGATGGGGGAGAGGCCGGAGGCCATCGAGGGTCAGGCTAAACTCTTCAGGGTCCTCATCGCCTACGCCAAGTACAACCCGCGGGTCGGATACAGCCAAGGTAGGAGGCAGAACCGTCTCTGACGTCTCTACTTCCTGTCTGATAATTCTGAGGGAGTCATGATCGGTTTATTCTGGTCCACACAGAAACTCTTTCATGTTTATAATTTATAATAATAATTTATAATATATATATGTATATATATATATATATATACATATATATATATGTGTATATATTTATGTTTGTATGTATATGTATATCTTTTATAAATACATAGATACATGTATATAAATAGTATATTAAAGTACAGATTTGATATAATATATATAAATGTAATGACGTAATGATATTTTAGGAGTAAAAGATGAAGGTGATAGTTGCATATTTTGGACCTTGTTGTCTAAAATACTGGATCTGACACTTCGGATGAGTTACAGTAAATATTTTCCTGACACCAACAGTTGAGTATTCAACTGTATTATCCAAAGTAAATAAAAAATGTAAATAATATGACATGAACACCTAGAATATGAAATGATTCCAACATTTACCTACAAAGTTATCGTAAAAACAAACACCTGACCGGGTCATTTTTGACCCACTTATGCAAATGAGGGCTGGTGAAGATGACTGCAGGACCGGATGTGACCACTAGATGGAAGCAGAGGGCTTTGGATGAAGATGAGCAGCTTTGTTTCTTCTCTTCACATTATCAACCACACATTCTCTGAGTCGTCTTCTGATTTGGGCTTTTTATTAAAATGTATTTGAATTTTCTTTAAGATTATATTATATTGGGTTTACATTATATAGATTATACTTACTTTAAACCTTGTGCCTTACACCAACATACGTAAATGACATACATAAAATGTCACATTTAAACATATCATATGTAAAATATACTATAATAACACGTTTTTTTAAACATATATAGCTAAAGTTAAATTTTTATTTTATTTTTAAATGATGACTAAGTAAAATGTCGATTTCTGAAATATTTTGGGTGCCTTCAGGAAGCAGCCAATAAATGTTATTTTTAACATTGATTAATGACTTTTAACTAATATTTCTGCTTTTCTACTGATATTTTCATATTGTTATTGTTATATTTTTTTTATTGATGCTTTTATCTGCTTTTACCTTTTAGCACTTTGCGATTCGATCCTAATGTAAACTGAGTTATAAATAAAATGTATTATACTTATTATTATTAACATGTGATACGGAAGAATGGAGAAAATCTGTCACGGATGATGTTTCTGAAGAATCTTCTTCTCTTATCATCATCATCATCAGTCCTAGAGTCCATATATAGATATCTATATCTATATCTATATATGTAGATATAGATATATAGATATAGATATAGATATGTAGATATAGATATATAGATAGTATTGATGTGCTACATGCTGGCGTTTGTCTCACAGGGATGTCCTACATCGCCGCCGTGCTTCTGATGCAGCTGCTAGAGGAGGAGGCGTTTTGGACTCTGACAGCGCTGCTGGACGAACCCAAACATCTGAACCAACTCTATGACCTCGACCTCACAAAGTAAGAACCGGCCGCAGTCAGTAATTATGATTTCCTGTCCGATCGGCCGATACCGTTCTTTTCTTTCTTTAAAGTTTAAAAATCACGATGAGTAATGTATTTAAAGACATTTAGAAGTGAAAATAAAACTTTGTACTCGTTCAGTCTGTTTTACGTTTATATGTCAGCTTTGTTCAAGGACTTGGTTCTGAGCTACCGCTAGCTTTAGCCGCACTGCTAATGCTAGCTTCTAAACTTGCTGTGCTACGTTTGTTGTTCCGGATGTTTTCACTAAACTTCCAAAAGATGGAAGTATATTAATTAATCCTGGTTCGCTGAAACAACGTCGGTATTAAATCCAAACTTACGTTTGTTGATGTTTGTGGTCTGTCAGGGTCCAGCACCAGGTGAAGGTGTTCCACCAGTTCCTGAAGCACAGGAAGCCAAAGCTCTCACAGCACCTGGTGAGTGGGTCAAAATGTTCTAGTCAGGCCCGCTGACTCCATCAGTATCTCCATCTATTATCTCCATCAGTATCTCCATCAGTATCTCCATCTACTATCTCCATCAGTATCTCCATCTATTATCTCCATCTATTATCTCCATCAGTATCTCCATCTATTATCTCCATCAGTATCTCCATCAGTGTCTCCATCTATTATCTCCATCAGTATCTCCATCAGTATCTCCATCTATTATCTCCATCAGTGACTCCATCAGTATCTCCATCTGGACCCACAGTATTATTATGATTATGTAATATTATTTTTATAATCATAATTGTTATTATGCTACTAATGATACCATAAATCTGAAACAAACAAGTCCTGAATATAGACCTCCTTCTTCTTCTTCTTCCTCCTCCTCCTCCTCCTCCCTGCAGGAGTCAGTGGGAGTCTTTCCAGTCCACTACGTGACGCCCTGGTTCCTCACGCTCTTCTCCTCGCTGCCCTGCTGGGATTCTGTTCTGGCCATCTGGGACCTCATCATTCTGCACGGTACCGACCCGCATCAGTCTAGTGGTCCGCTGGTTTCTGCTCCAGCGCCAACATTTCATTCAGTGTCAGACCCACTGTTAAACTTCTACATGGTTCTGTCGGACCCGCCGTGTTCTTTTGTATCAGGCGTAGGAGGTCACTCCTCTCTCCTGTCTCATCTCGTCTATCTCGTCTATCTCGTGTGCTACAGATGTTTTCACGTGTCACAGCCGTGGTCCCGTCTCTCCTCAGGTCTGGCGGCGGCGTTCGGCGCCGCTCTGACCATCGTGGACCTCCTGGAGCCTCGACTGATGCAGCTGAGCGAGGAGGGAGCGGCGCTGCCTCTGCTGCTCAGAGTCCCTGTGGATGTGTGAGTGCAGGGAAGACGGCGCCGTCACGGTCGGACTTCGTTCTGGTTCTGGTTCTGTCTCATCTTCTGGGTTCTGTGTGATCTTCATCCTCACCTGCAGACAGAAAAATTAACAAATATCTTTTATTGTCGACGCGGCAGGAAGACGAACGGTTGTTGTCGATACGCCATCGGCCATAACATTAAAACCAGAGTAACATCAGATCTCGATCTTTACCGGTCCAAATGAATGTTCTGGTAGTGATGGGTTCTTCTCAGAACGAGCTCACAGCTTTCAGAACCGAGGGCTCGGGTTATTAGATAAATAAAGCGTCTGGCGGTTCATGAATATCAATCAGCTCGTCAAGACGCGGCGTGTTTCTGACACCGAGCGTTGTGGGAGGAGCCGAGCGCCGCGGTTTGTTTTCCCACATGTTTGGATTCGACGTCCTTTGTGCCGAACGGGTTTCTTCAGCGCCGGCCCACGCTGCTTTCAGTCGGACCCCCGTTCGTCCCCCGCTATCTTGAATGTAAACATCACATGGCGCCGGACGTGTTTTGTTGACATGAAGCCGTAGTTATGGCAACTCATCAGGGTCACTGGGTTTGTGTGTGTTAGTGTGTGTGTCAATGTGTGTGTGTCTGTTTGTGTGTGTGTGTGCGTAACTGTGTGTGTGTCTCTTAGTGTGTGTGTAAGTCTCTGTGTGTGTTTGTTACTGTGTGTGTGTGTCTGTTTGTGTGTGTTTAAGTGTGTTTGTGTCTGTTTGTGTGTTAGTGTGTGTGTAACTGTGTGTGTGTCTGTTTGTGTTTTAGTGTGTGTGTAAGTCTCTGTGTGTGTTTGTTACTGTGTGTGTGTGTCTGTTTGTGTGTGTTTAAGTGTGTTTGTGTCTGTTTGTGTGTTAGTGTGTGTGTAACTGTGTGTGTGTCTGTTTGTGTTTTAGTGTGTGTGTAAGTCTGTGTGTGTGTAACTGTGTGTGTCTGTTTGTGTGTTAGTGTGTGTGTAACTGTGTGTGTGTCTGTTTGTGTGTTAGTGTGTGTGTAACTGTGTGTGTGTCTGTTTGTGTGTGTTTAAGTGTGTGTGATGTATGTGAGTGTAGTTCTGTTTGTGTGTTAGTGTGCATTTATGTGTGGGTGTCTGTTTGTGTGTTAGAGTGTGTGTATAACTGTGTAAGTCTGTGTGTGTGTAAGTCTGTGTGTGTGTGTATAACTGGGTGTGTGTGTGTGTGTGTGTGTAAGTGTGTGCATATATGTGTGTGTGTTTGTATGTTAGTGTGTGTGTCTGTTTGTGTGTAAGTCTGTTTTGAGTGTGTATAACTTGGTGTGTGTGTGTGTGTAAGTGTGTTCATTTATATGTGTGTGTGTGTAACTGTGTCTGTTTGTGTGTTAGTGTGCGTAAGTCTGTGTGTGTGTGTGTAACTGGGTGTGTGTTAGTGTGTTTTTGTGTAACTATGTCTGTCTGTTTGTGTGTTAGTGTGCGTAAGTCTGTGTGTGTGTGTGTCTGTTTGCGTGTTAGTGTGTGTGTATAACTGGGTGTGTGTTAGTGTGTTTTTGTGTAACTGTGTGTGTGTGTGTGTGTGTGTGTGTAAGTCTGTGCATTTATGTGTGTGTTTGTTGTGTGATTATTCAAATCCAGTTTATCATATTTGTTTAGTAGATAAGAACTACTTAAATGTCACACTCATACGTGTTTCTCTATCTATAAAAGGTCCCACCGTTTGGACCCGGGTCTGTTTGACGTAGATCGGACCTTTGAATAAATGGAGGTTTCCATAATCGTGTCCGTATCGCAGGCGCTGATAAAGCGTGTTATCGCGGGCCGGAGGGCGTGCTGTTTACACGCGAACCACTTCAAAGTGGGTTCTGAAGGACAAACTTTAAGGGTGTGGAGCAGAACCGCCGTTTAACGGATCATTTAACGCCATGTTGTGCAGCATTTCATTTATTGTACTGATGCTTCAGGGACAGAAACAGAACATTTAGCTCTGGCGCGGACCTCCTCCTCTGCATGGAGGTCGGAACTGACAGACCCAGTTTGTTCCGGCGCCGCATAACGGGCAGCCTGCCACTGCCTCACATTGAGAAGTTCTTGTTGCCAGCTCGGCACCGGTTCGAAAGCCCGGTCAGAAGACAACTCTTAAGTGGTCCGGCCGTCCCCCGGGGCGGGATCCCTTTACGCTGGGAAGAACCTGCTGAGCACAGAGAGAGGCGGGCGATAAAGAAGATGAATGGCGGGTCAGGGACGCCGCCGGAGAAGGAGGGGAGGCTGAATGAAGAAGAGCGAGACAAGATCTTCAGCGTCCCTCGGCGCTGAAGGTTCTTTGCCTCTCTGTGATACGGGCCGCTCTGATTAATGGTGGCCTGAGAGGCCCGTCCGTCCTCACTGAGCTGTCAATCAGCCGGGGGCCGAGTCATCGGTCTTTATTCAGCTTTTGTTCGTCCGTTTCTTTGCAGATGGTTTTTAATCGGCCCCTCAATTAATGTTTGCAGTTGTTTTTTATTTTTTAGTGCTGTTGTCTTCATCGTTTCCTCTCCTTCTTGTTGAACGTCCCTCCTCCTCCTCTGTGTTTCTTCACACGTTTGCGTTGTGGTCAGCTGGTTTGTAATCTTGCTGTGTCCGTGTTCAGCCCACCGCTTGGGTCCACATGGAAATACATCGCAACTAGAGGTGCACCGATCAACAAAGTTTAAAATGTAATCTATTTTAGGTGCTTTTATTTTGAGTATCACACAGGAAGTGACGAGGCTGAGCGGCATTGTGTTTGTATTCTGACCCGTAGAAATGAACGTCCCCTCCGTCCTTAAAAAATAAAACTTTGTGTCCTTCTTCAGTCCGTTAAATGTTCTACCTTGGCTTTGTTCACGGACTCTGAGTTCCCGCCAGCTTTAGCCGCTCTGCTAGCATTAGCTTCTTAACTTGCTGTGCTCCTCGAGGTGATGCATTTTGAAGTGTGTGCCGAACGTTTTCGGGGTTGAAGAAATCCTTATTTTGTCCTTACTGATTTTATAAATTGCGAGTTTCGTGTTTTCTGGTATATTTGTGAGATGTTTGGAGCCGTTGTGGCTCATGCTAGGTTGTAGGTTTGTGCAACCGACCTCAAGTGAGGCTGTTTTCATCCGAGAAGGTTTCCTGGCGGCGATTTGCTCACATTCGCCTGTGATTGGGTTCATTTTTAAGGCTGGTTGATTAAGGACGCGCCCACCATGCTAGTTCCGTTAGCACGTATATGCTGATTCCCATTATGTGTTAGCATTAGCTAGCGGACAAAGTGCTGATTATTTTTCCACATTGTTGTGAGGCCGTAAACTTTCTTTTCTCTCATGTGATGAACGTTTTTTCTGCCAAAGTGAACGCTAACGTTCAGGGAGAGAAGAATAATAGGACCAAATTAAACTGCAGCCTCCGTCTGTTCCCATTGGTCCACATGTGTGTGGGCGGGACCTGATTTACCTGGGCGGGCCCTGTCCCACTTTGAGTTCTCATGGACATTTATTTTCTCCTCTTGTGTTTTGTGATTCTGTACCCGAAGCAAAACTCCATCATTGAGGGAGAATAAAGTTCATCTTATCTCAATCTTAGAGGCGGAGTTAAGATGGACGATGAAAACGCTGGTGATCTTACAAAAGATGATGAAGGTGAAAACGTGTGAATATTAGTGGAGTCAATGAAGGTTTAGACCAAAACATAAAATATAACTGTTGTTTACTTTCAAGACACAACCTGACCCCCCCCCAAAAGAAACACCCTCCTCCTACACATGCCCTATACACACCATCTCTCTCTCTCTCTCTCTCTCTCTCTCCATCTCTCTCTCTCTCTCTCTCTCTCTCTCTCTCCATCTCTCTCTCTCTCTCCATCTCTCTCTCTCTCTCTCCATCTCTCTCTCTCTCTCTTGTTGACCTCCTCTTTATCAGTCATTTCCCATAAACCTCCCCCCCCCCCCTCCTCCTGGATGCCTCGTTCATTCATCCTCATTGACACGCTGACACCTTCGCTCGTCCAGAAGCCTCGTCACATCGTTTGTTTACGCCACACTGACGCGTTCTCCTCACAGATGAGAGCAGGTTCAAACTACAGACGTGAAAGAGTCCGGGGGCCGTAGATATATATATATATATATATGATTTATTTTTGTTGATCAGCTGTAGTTTTGGATACATCAATCAGCAGCAATGGAAAAAAACTCTGATGCTTTTTTCTTTCTTTTTTTACAGTATTTTGTAAAATATTGGATTTTTCACAAAAATAATGATTTTTACCTTTTAGAACATAAACTTCTTTCCTAAGATGGCCATACAACGTGATATATTATTATAATTATCCACTTCTGCTCAGCCACATTTTACCCACAATCCCTCACCATCAAATAATCATCCATAAAATTTCCTTTTTCAGTATTTTCTGTAAACGTGTTTCTTTTTCACATAATTACACAATAAACCTGTTTTATATGACAAAATATTAAAATAATTCATACTGTAAATGTTTTTAATGGCGCCCCCCCCTCCCCCCTCTCGTCCCCCCGTAGGGCCCAGTACACCGTGTTGGTTCCAGCCCTGTGGAGAATCGAGGTCCAAGACTGGGAGCTTAAATGTATGAGCAGTCTGGTGCTGGACGAGAACCACCATGGAGGCGGAGCAGGTACCAGCCACACAAACTATGTATGAATGAGACGGGTCTACTGAACTACAGCAGCCACTGCTGGTTTTATGCCCCGCCCCCCTCCAGCATATTGAGAGAAGACGCCAGACCAGCTTTAAGTTTTCACCCCCAGCTTTATTCATAACCCCCCCCAAAAAAAGTGCAACACAAAAAAAACAAAAGGGACAAAAGGAGGATAGGCACTGGGCCGGACACGCCACAGGCCGCCGCTCCCAGCGCCGGTGTCAAGCCCAAACTAAACCACAAAATTAACCGAGGCTATCCAAGACACTAAGTATGAACCGAAAAGTGAAAGTTAATAGAGGAAAGGTGCAAAAAGATCTCTTCAGAGAAAGTGCTCTGACTCTAGACCCTCCCCTCAGCTCCTCCTCCCCCCCTCCTCCTCCTCTACCTGAGTAGCTGATTGCCCTCAGCTGCTGCAGCAGAGGAGGGAGCTGAACGTGAGAAACTAACATGACCACAGGTAACACACTCTAAAACCGTTTCATCTGTTTGTCCACGGTCTGAATATGAGACGTTAACTTAAACTGACTTTATTGATCCCAAATTGGGAAATTCTCTTGTTGCGGCAAATAAAGATAAACCAGCGTTTTATCACAGGTTAACTTTTTACCTTCAGTGGTTCATTAATAAACTAGTCAAAGTAAAGTTTATTACTTACGCCATTTATTTGATTGAGTCACCATCTTCTGTCTGAGGTCAACATAAATAACTACTATAAATGTATAAAAACATGAATTACCATTTGTAAAAGTGAATAAATGAAAAGAACTATTTACTGATCGTTTCCACTCGTGAATGAATAAAGACTTAAAATAAATGACTTAGACTTACTCTAGTTCATATTTCAAAATAAGTGACTGATAATAAATAACTATTAGAGTCTCTGGGTAAATGGGAGTCACATTAATTAACAGTCTTTTACTTTGAGACTTCAGGGCCTCCGTAGTTCTTCTCTCGTTATCATTAAACTCATTCAGAGCAGCGTCTCATTAAAAGTCTCTCAAAGTTAACTGACATATGTGCAAAGAGATTTAACTTGTTTTGTACGTCCTTCTTCATGTTTGATTATGGTCAGGCCGTAAATGCTAATGCTGATAGCATGTATATGGCAATTCCCATGATATGTTAGCATTAAGCTAATTATTTTTCCGCGTTGTTGTATTTAACAAACGTTGGGACTGAACCTGGAAACCTTTATCTCTCATTTGATGAACTGTTTATCTGCCAAAGGGACACTGACGTTCTCATTGGTCCACATGTCTGTGGGCATCTATGTGGGCGGGTCTTAACTTTACAGCAACTTGAATAAGAGGACGATTACAAACCGCCAAAGTTTGAAAACAAAATGTTGTAATAAATCAATCAATAAATAAAATGCTGCACAAACACACACACACACATGTAAACACACAAACACACACTCATGTGCACACACACACACACACACACACACACACACACACACCCACACAAACACACACACACACTCTCTCATGCACACCCACATACACACACACACCCACACATGTAAACACACAAACACACACTCATGTGCACACACACACACACCCACACAAACACACACACACACTCTCTCATGCACACCCACATACACACACACCCACACATACACACACACAGTTGTCCTGGAGCAGAACCTAGTCCTGCAGAGGAACTTCTTAAACTCTGGTGACCGGTTCAGTTCGCACCACTTCACCTCCATTGACCCGCGGACCGATCTCGTTACCCACAAACACGCACGGTTCTGTTCTCCGCTCAGTCTGCGGCGTAGTTGGACCTGAGGGAAGAACTGTCCCTCTTCACTTCCACCACTGACACAGATGGTCTTTGTTCAACACTTTCCTTAAACTTCCTCCGTTCACCCGTTTAACTTTACATCCTTTCATTCTAAGAAGTTTCTGCCTTTTGATCTTTTCATTTTATTTTGTTGGTGCGGGGGTTTCCATAGAAACCCGACTCTTGAACTAAGTTAATCTCTTGAATTATGAAATTATAATAATATCATCATCATCATTATTATTATTATTATTATTATTATTATTATTATCGGTATCGGAGAGACTTTCACCAAACACAAATATTAAACATAAGAAGGTGTGACTCTTTAGTTTTAGTTTTTTCTACAAATCATATTTATTTTACTTTCCCATGTGAAGATGACTTTAAGAGGTTCTGAAGGTTCGACCTTCTTCTTCAGAACATATAGTTCCAAAACAATTCAAGCTACCGGAGGTTCTCTGAACAAATATATTAATGTTGTTGAACGACATTTCAGCGTCACAATGTTGCTATAGCTGCCTTTGATTCCTTTGATGTTCCTTTGGGGGCGGAGCTGGGGGCTCGGTTCTAAGGGTTCCTTTGATTCCTTTGATGTTCCTTTGACAGAGACGCTGAAGTGAACAGCGCAGGAGACAACGGGCTACAGAGGATTTGAGAGACACTCAAAGTTTGTGGGAGTTAGTTGATTTAGAGGCTGACGATACTTCTACGGTTCTGGTGGGCCTTGGCAGAGGTTTATGCTCTGAGAGCTTTTTCTTGTTTGTTCCTGTTTCAGTGGGGGGGGGGTCTTATTCAAAACACACCTTTTCATGGAACATTTTGAATATTTGGCCATTTAATCGTTTGAAAGATATTTGAAACCAACAGAACTATCTGGACTCGCTCTAAACGAATGTTCTGATTCTGCTCAGGCACTTCCAACCAGGTAAGGTCCAACATCCTGAGATAGTTTGAATTTATTCTGAGAGAGAGAGAGAGAGAGAGAGAGAGAGAACCTGTTAGATCAAAGCAGATTCTGCCTTTTGAAGGTTGATGACATATCAGCCACCTAAACTCCTTAATCCTACATCTAAAGTTTTATTTTCTTTACAAAGAAATGAGAGTTGGATTCAAGTATGTATCTGTGTGGAACGTTTGTGTTTATGTGTTTGTTTACTCCATAACAACATCAGACAGGCTGGGATAACAGTTGGGCAGACTTCCTTTAAAGGCAACGGGAAACTACAACAGCCTGTTTCACCGTCGTGTTTCATCACTGTGTGTGTGTGTGTGTGTGTGTGTGAGTGTGAGAGAGGGGGGGTGAGAGAGGGGGGGTGAGAGAGAGTGTGTATGATTCATTCAGTAGCTGCTGTGTCAGATGGTCTGGCCTTTAAAATGAGCTGATTCATTCACCATCAAACACTGGATCCTCTCTCTCTCTCTCTCTCTCTCTGTCTCTCTCTCTCTCTCTCTGTCTGTCTGTCTGTCTGTCTGTCTGTCTGTCTGTCTGTCTGTCTGTCATGGAACCCAGCGCCGTCTCTTACGTTGTGATCCAGACTTACATTTACGGTTCCGGATGCGCGCTGCAGAGATCTGATGCTCGTCTTTTATAATGTTGTTGTTTTGAATGTAAAGGTTCTTGTTGGAAAGCTTTTATTTTTGCAGCTCTGGATAACGACCGTTTCTAAATGCTGCTTGTTCTGCAGTGAGTAAAGACGCTGTTGAGAAAAACGACCCTGAAAACGTTCGGCACGTCGAAATCCCTCCCTCCGACTTCCATCACCCAGAGGAACATTGGCAAGATTCAAGAAGCTAACTTTAGCAGCGCCGCTAAAGCTAGCGGGAGCTCAGAACCACGAGACCTGAAGTCCCCGAACAAAGTCAACGTAGAACTTATAACAGACTGAAGGAGGCGTAATATGTTTTATTTTACCCTCAACGTGTCTTACTGTTGGTTCAAAGACGGAGGGAAACGCATCAGAACACAAACACAACGCCTTACTTCCGCTGTAGTCCTTCAAAATAAGAGCACTTAAAATACCTTCCTCATTATGATTTTTATAATTTTGAAGGAACAGAAATGAGCCTCCAGTGGGTTTGCTGTGATGTAAGTGACACCAGCGTCATCCAACGACCCAATCAGCGATTAAAGATGGAACTAAAGTCACATGAGGTCATGCTGACAGGATTCAGACCAACTGAGGCAGGAAACCCTCCTCCAGCACTTCTGTTCCTCCCCACCACTCCCATCGTCTTCCTCTCCCTTTAATGCCCTTCGGCATTTCTCTCCTCACTCCTCTTCACTCCTCTTCACCCTCCTCCTGCCCGCCGTGACTCTTTTGGCGATGCCAGAGTTCCCTTCTCCTCAGATGCCTTTCTACTTCCTCTCCGCCTGCTGCTGGAGTCACAGTGACTCAGCATTTGTTTTATGCAGTATCGCCAAATAGCCCCTCCCTCCCGCCGCTCGCATTACTAACATCCACCCGCCTCCATGACTGAAGCAGGAAGTGTCAAAGTGACGGGGTTAGAAAGGTCTGCAAAATGTTTTCGTTTCATTTCTCGTGTTTTTAACGTTTGTTTTTTCATGAGGTTTTTTTGTTGTTTTTTCATAGTAGTAATTCATTAAAAGTATTACTATGGTGACGTTATATAACGTTGAAAAGTACCAAACTGTAATTGTTAAGAGATTTAAATGAGTTCTTTTTAGGGGCGGAGCCTCCCTAAGATTATAATCTAGAATCAAGAGTTTGGTTGTGGTGTCACGGATAGATTTCTTCTCTACTTCAAGTTTTCACCTCAAAACTTCTATTTTTACATTTCTGGGCGTCTCTTTCTGATTTTATTTATTTTATTTTCTTGTTTATTTGATGGGGGCAGCTCACGGCTCCTTAGCCGCGCTAGAGTTAGCTATAAGCTAACTAACATCTGTCGTCTCCGGGCAGGAGTCGAGTTAACACTAATATTAATGATAATAATAATAATAAAAGAAAGAAAGAAAATATGTATCATCATAAAACATCAGCGACCCAAAAAACAAACATTAGGATTATTTTATTGATCAATTATGACCAATATTCATAAGATTTTATGACGTGTGTGATATTCGCTGTTTATTAGCAGGAGGTTGGATCGTAGCTAGTAGGCTAACGCTAACGATCTGATGTCGTGGAATTATTACTTTAATCTAAGCAAAAGTTTGTATTTTCACGGTAAAATACTGTTTTTACTGTATTCCTACCAGAAATATTTTGAACGTTATTCCTTAGTGACATTTTTTACAGTTTAAAGTTTCAATTTTCAGTCATTATAATTGATTATGTGTGTAAATGTAAACTGGTTGATATTATATTTTTAATGGAAATTCACCGTAATGTCTTGTACATGGTTATCGCATTTTCTTCACGGTAAAATTCCGGCAACCACAGCTGCCGGTATTTAACGGTAAATTTAACGTTTCTAGAATGACAAAAAAAAAAAGAATACTTACCTTGTAGTGTCTTATCTGACTTTCATACTTTGGTTACAAAACGTGAAATGAGAGTAGAGTTGAAGCACTTTTGGAAAATTGGGCAGGTAATCCGTGTTGGAACAAGAAAGGTCCGGTTACTCAGGGGTCAAAAGTAATTGGGCCGGGTTCAGCGCTGGAGTGACCACACAAACGGATTACAAGACGGATGTTGAAGGGCGGGTCAAAGGTCAAGATGTGGGGTTTATGCCCAGCGGGAACAAAGGTGTTCTACTTGCAGCACCGACGTTGGCCCCCCAAGGCCCGCTTCAAAGGCGGGTCGTGAACAAAGACAAACACACGGGTCACGGAAAGAGTTTCTAAAATAAGAAATTCTTGCAGGTTCAGCAGAAGTTCTGCAGCTTCGGGTCTTTGGCAGGTTTTACCGCAGGTTCCCAGGAGCCTCGTGATAAATGAAGTTTATTTTAGAAACCAGCGCTTAGAATAAGAAAATCAACCACAGGTTCTTTAGTTTTACATGATCCTGACCCTGCTGTTGGATTCACTCCAATCAGGGTTTCCCACAGGTGGAGATTTTACTCGCGGTGGTGGGCGGAGCTTCTCAGCGCGTGACGCACGGCTTCACCAACAAACTACTCAAACAAAAGTTTATGTTCCCTCTGCTTATCACTAAACTTTAGTGATAAACGTATTAATAAAGGCACAACCGACATTTATATGCAAATAAATTATTTATCAAATCTTCATTTATTTGCAAACGAATAACCTTTTTTTTTTTTTTTAATCTTAGGTCAACATAAATAACTCCTTACAAATTCAAATAAATGACCGTTCCCCAACAAATAATCACTAAATACCTTATTTTAACATTTCTAAGAAGAAATAATTTATCTTTAAATGTAATCAGTTAACATTTGTGAACAAATAAACACTGAAAGTAAATGTTATATTATTATCATTTTGTATCATTTGTATATTTATATATATATATATATGTATATTTATATATATATATATATGTATATTTATATATGTGTATATATATATATATATATGTATATTTATATATGTATATATATATATATATATATATATTATAATAATAATAATAATAATACATTTAATTTATAATGCACTTTACATTTGGATCAAATCTCAAAGTGCTACAAAGTAAAAGCAGATAAAAGCATAAATAAAAAATAAAATAATAACTATATAAAAGCCTTACCAAAAAA